>JAODAL010053168.1:0-25480 GCA_025379985.1 Phyllomedusa bahiana | reverse complement strand
TCTTTCAAATTTTTCTTCTCTGTCTGAATAGCCCCCACAGAGCACAGTATGTGGGATATGAGGGGGTGTCCATTTGGTGAATAGGCTCCACCAGAGCATAGTATGTGGGATATGAGGGGGGTGTCCCTTTGCTCTGGTGGAGCCTATGCAGCCACAGAATGTGGGATATAAGGTGGGTGTCCCCTGGCTGAATAGGCTCCACCAGAGCACAGTATGTGGGATATGAGGGGGGTGTCCCTTTGCTCTGGTGGAGCCTAAGCAGCCAAAGGGAAATCCATAGGGACACCCACCTCATATCCCGCATACTGTGCTCTGGTGGAGCCTATTCAGACACAGTATGCGGGAGATGAGGGGGGTGTCCCCTGGGTGAATAGGCTCCACCAGAGCACAGTATGCAGGATATGAGGGGGTGTCCCCTTGGTGAATAGGCTCCACCAGAGCACAGTATGCAGGATATAGGGGGTGTCCCTTGGTGAATAGGTCCACCAGAGCACAGTATTCAGGATTTTGGGGGTGTCCCCTTTGGTGAATAGGCCCCACCAGAGCACAGTATTGGGATATGAGGGGGGTGTCCCCTTTGGTGAATAGGCTCCACCAGACAAGTATGTGGGATTTTAGGGGGGTGTCCCCTTGGTGAATAGGTCCACCAGAGCACGTTTGCAGGATATGAGGGGTGTCCCTTGGTGAATAGGCTCCACCAGAGCACAGTATCAGGATATGGGGGGGGTGTCCCCTTGGTGAATGGGTCCACCAGAGCACAGTATTCGGATATGAGGGGGGTCCCCTTGGTGAATATGCTCCACCAGAGCACAGTATGTGGGATATGAGGGGGGTGTCCCCTTGGTGAATAGGCTCCACCAGAGCATAGTATGCGGGATATGAGGGGGGTGTTCCCTTGGTGAATAGGCTCCACCAGAGCATAGTATGCGGGATAAGAGGGGGTGTCCCCTTGGTGAATAGGCTCCACCAGAGCACAGTATGTGGGATATGAGGGGGTGTCCCCTTTGGTAAATAGGCTCCACAGAGCACAGTATGTGGATATGAGGGGGGTGTTCCCCTTGGTGAATGGGGCTCCACAGAGCACAGTATGCGGGATAGAGGGGGGTGTTCCCCCTGGTGAATAGGCTCCACCAGAGCACAGTATGCGGGATATGAGGGGGGTGTCCCCTTGGTGAATAGGCTCCACCAGAGCACAGTATGCGGGATATGAGGGGGGTGTCCCCTTGGTGAATAGGCTCCACCAGAGCACAGTATGTGGGATATGAGGGGGTGTCCCCTTGGTGAATAGGCTCCACCAGAGCACAGTATGCAGGATAAGAGGGGGTGTCCCCTTGGTGAATAGGCTCCACCAGAGCACAGTATGTGGGGTATGAGGGGGGTGTCCCCTTGGTGAATAGGCTCCACCAGAGCACAGTATGCAGGATATGAGGGGGTGTCCCCTTGGTGAATAGGCTCCACCAGAGCAGAGTATGCAGGATATGAGGGGGTGTCCCCTTGGTGAATAGGCTCCACCAGAGCACAGTATGCAGGATATGAGGGGGGTGTCCCCTTGGTGAATAGGCTCCACCAGAGCACAGTATGTGGGATATGAGGGGGGTGTCCCCTTGGTGAATAGGCTCCACCAGAGCACAGTATGCAGGATATGAGGGGGGTGTCCCCTGGGTGAATAGGATCCACCAGAGCACAGTATTCAGGATATGAGGAGGTTGTCCCCTTGGTGAATAGGCTCCACCAGAGCACAGTATGCAGGATATGAGGGGGGTGTCCCCTTGGTGAATAGGCTCCACCAGAGCACAGTATGTGGGATATGAGAGGGGTATCCCCTTGGTGAATAGGGCAATACATTACGTGGAAATCCCTAAAGAAGCATTTATGCTATCTATCATACATGAAAAAACTTTGAGATTCTCGGTTCACATATTTTGATCAAAAGATGTTTAAGCTGCCCACGACTTTCAATGTGATCTCAAATAGGGCAGTCCTACACTATCTTTTACCTCTCAATAGAGCCACATCCAGGCCTCTCACTGGGTCAACCGACCTCCTTTATCCAGAGAGAAAAAAAAAAAAAAAAAAACAACCTGCAAGCTGCACTTCTTATGACAGCCTGTGAGAGTGGGCAGGTGCAGAAAATCAAAATGGAGGCACCCTTTCCTCCCCATATAGGTTAAAATCAATATACACCAAATATAACGTATGGTTCTGCACAAAAAACACTTCTGAAAAAACATATGCAAACCTGGGTGCCACTGGCAGGGCTGCGGCACACATATATATATACATGTACACACGCACACCACTGCCAGCGGCACACTACTGCAAAAAAGGGCAATACATTACGTGGAAATCTCTAAAGAAGCATTTATGCTTGAGAGGTAAAAACAGTGTAGGACTGCCCTATTTGAGATCAGGTTGAAAGTCGTGGGCAGCTTAAACATCTTTTGATCAAAATATGTGAACCGAGAATCTCAAAGTTTTTTCATGTATGATAGATAGCATAAATGCTTCTTTAGGGATTTCCACGTAATGTATTGCCCTTTTTGCAGTATTGTGCCGCTGGCAGTGGTGTGCGTGTGTACATGTATATATATATATACACTCACCGGCCACTTTATTAGGTACACCTGTCCAACTGCTCGTTAACACTTAATTTCTAATCAGCCAATCACATGGCGGCAACTCAGTGCATTTAGGCATGTAGACATGGTCAAGACAATCTCCTGCAGTTCAAACCGGGGCATCAGTATGGGGAAGAAAGGTGATTTGAGTGCCTTTGAACGTGGCATGTTGTTGGTTGCCAGAAGGGCTGGTCTGAGTTTTCAGAAACTGCTAAATCTCCTGGGATTTTCACGCACAACCATCTCTAGGGTTTACAGAGAATGGTCCGAAAAAGAAAAAACATCCAGTGAGCGGCAGTCCTTTTGGGCGGAAATGCCTTGTTGATGCCCGAGGTCAAAGGAGAAATGGGCAGACTTGGTTCGAGCAGATAGAAAGGCAACAGTGACTCAAATAGCCACTCGTTACAACCAAGGTAGGCAGAAGAGCATCTCTGAATGCACAGTACGGCGAACTTTGAGGCAGATGGGCTACAGCAGCAGAAGACCACACCGGGTGCCACTCCTTTTAGCTAAAAACAGGAAACTGAGGTTCCAATTTGCCCAGGCTCATCGAAATTGGAACGTAGAAGATTGGAAAAAACGTTGCCTGGTCTGATGAGTCTCGATTTCTGCTGCGACATTCGGATGGTAGGGTCAGAATTTGGCGTCAACAACATGAAAGCATGGATCCATCCTGCCTTGTATCAACGGTTCAGGCTGGTGGTGGTGGTGTCATGGTGTGGGGAATATTTTCTTGGCACTCTTTGGGCCCCTTGATACCAATTGAGCATCGTTGCAACACCTTGTTGAATCTATGCCACGAGGAATTGAGGCAGTTCTGAAGGCAAAAGGGGGTCCAACCCGTTACTAGCATGGTATACCTAATAAAGTGGCCGGTGAGTGTATATATATGTGTGCCGCAGCCCTGCCAGTGGCACCCAGGTTTGCATATGTTTTTTCAGAAGTGTTTTTTGTGCAGAACCATACGTTATATTTGGTATCTATTGATTTTAACCTATATGGGGAGGAAGGGTGCCTCCATTTTGATTTTCTGCACCTGCCCAATCTCACAGGAGGTCTTAAGATTTGCAGATTGCAGGTTTTTTTTTTTTTTTTCTTCGGATAAAGGAGGGTCGGTTGACCCATGGGGAGGCCTGGATGTGGCTTAATTGAGAGGCAAAATAGTGTAGGAGCCCTTTGGATCACGTTGAAAGTCGTGGGCAGCTTAAACATCTTTTACCCTTGGTGAATAGTCTCCACTAGAGCACAGTATGTGGGATAAGAGGGGGTGTCCCCTGGGTGAATAGGCTTCACCAGAGCACAGTATGCGGGATATGAGGGGGGGTGTCCATTTGGTGAATAGGCTCCACCAGAGCACAGTATGCGGGATATGAGGGAGGTGTCCCCTTGGTGAATAGGATCCACCAGAGCACAGTATGCGGGATATGCGGGGGGTGTCCCCTTGGTGAATAGGATCCACCAAAGCACAGTATGTGGGATATGAGGGGGTGTCCCCTGTCTGAATAGGCTCCACCAGAGCACAGTATGCGGGATATGAGGGGGGTGTCCCCTTGGTGAATAGTCTCCACCAGAGCATAGTATGCAGGATAAGAGGAGGTGTCCCCTGGGTGAATAGGCTCCACCAGAGCACAGTATGCGGGATATGAGGGGGTGTCCCCTGGGTGAATAGGCTCCACCAGAGCACAGTATGCGGGATATGAGGGGGTGTCCCCTTGGTGAATAGGCTCCACCAGAGCACAGAATGCGGGATATGAGGGGGTGTCCCCTGGGTGAATAGGCTCCATCAGAGCACAGTATGCGGGATATGAGGGGGTGTCCCCTTGGTGAATAGGCTCCACCAGAGCACAGTATATGGTATAAGAGGGGGTGTCCCCTGGCTGAATAGGCCCCAAACCAGAGCAAGAAATTGGGGATATGGGGAGGGTGTCCCCGGGGCTGAATAGGCTCCACCAGACACAGTATGCAGGATTGAGGGGGTGCCCCCTTTGCTATGGTGGAGCCTAAGCACCCAAGGGAAATTCCATAGGGACACCCACCCCCATATCCCGCATACTGTGCTCTGGTGGAGCCTATTCAGCCACAGTATGCGGGATATGAGGAGGGTGTCTCTAGGGATTTTCCTTTGGCCGCTTAGGCTCCACCAGAGCACAGTATGTGGGATATGAGGGGGGTGTCCCCTTGGTGAATAGGCTCCAGCAGAGCACAGTATGCGGGATATAAGGTGGGTGTCCCTTTGCTCTGGTGGAGCCTATGCAGCCACAGTATGTGGGATATGAGGAGGGTGTTCCCTGGCTGAATAAGCTCCACCAGAGCACAGTATGTGGGATATGAGGGGGTGTCCCCTTGGTGAATAGGCTCCACCAGAGCACAGTATGTGGGATATGAGGGGGGTGTCCCCTTGGTGAATAGGCTCCACCAGAGCACAGTATGTGGGATATGAGGGGGGTTTTCCCCTTGGTAAAATAGGCTCCACCAGGCACAGTATGCGGTTTATGAGGGGGGTGTCCCCTTGGTGAATAGGCTCCACCAGAGCACAGTATGTGGGATATGAGGGGGGTGTCCCCTTGGTGAATAGGCTCCACCAGAGCACAGTATGGGGGATATGAGGGGGTGTCCCCTTGGTGAATAGGCTCCACTAGAGCACAGTAGGGCAGGATATGAGGGGGGTGCCCCCTTGGTGAATAGTCTCCACCAGAGCACAGTATGGGGGACATGAGGGGGTGTCCCCTTGGTGAATATGCTCCACCAGAGCACAGTATGTGGGATATGAGGGGGTGTCCCCTTGGTGAATAGGCTCCACCAGAGCACAGTATGCAGGATATGAGGGGGTGTCCCCTTGGTGAATAGGCTCCACCAGAGCATAGTATGCGGGATATGAGGGGGTGTCCCCTGGCTGAATAGGCTCCACCAGAGCACAGTATGTGGGATATAAGGGGGTGTCCCCTTTGGTAATGGCTCCCCCCGGGAGCACAGTATGTGGGATATGAGGGGTGTCCCTTTGCTCGGGTGGAGCCAAAGCAGCCAAGAGGGAAACTAGGGACACCCACCTATACCGCATACTGTGCTCTGGGGGAGCCTTAAGCCACAGTATGCGGGAAAAATGGGGGGGGTGTCCCCTTGGTGAATAGGCTCCACCAGAGCACAGTATGTGGGATATGAGGGGGGTGTCCCCTGGCTGAATAGGCTCCACCAGAGCACAGTATTTGGTATAAGAGGGGGTGTCCCCTGGCTGAATAGGCTCCACCAGAGCACAGTATGTGGGATATGAGGAGGGTGTCACCTGGCTGAATAGGCTCCACCAGAGCACAGTATGCAGGATATGAGGGGGGTGTCCCTTTGCTCTGGTGGAGCCTAAGCAGCCAAAGGGAAATCCATTGGGACACCACCCCCTTAACCCGCTTTTAACTGTGTCTGGTGGGCCTATTCAGACCACGTATGGGGATATGAGGAGGGTGTCTCTAGGGATTTTCCTTTGGCCGCTTAGGCTCCACCAGAGCACAGTATGTGGGATATGAGGGGGGTGTCCCCTTGGTGAATAGGCTCCAGCAGAGCACAGTATGCGGATATAAGGTGGGTTCCCTTGCTCGGGTGGGAGCCATGCAGCACAGTATGTGGGTTATGGGGGAGGGTGTTCCCTGGCTGAATAAGCTCCACCAAGCACAGAAAGTGGGAATGAGGGGGGTGTCCCCTTGGTGAATAGGCTCCACCAGAGCATAGTATGCGGGATATGAGGGGGTGTCCCCTTGGTGAATAGGCTCCACCAGAGCACAGTATGTGGGATATGAGGGGGTGTCCCCTTGGTGAATAGGCTCCACCAGAGCACAGTATGTGGGATATGAGGGGGTGTACCCTTTGAGAATAGGCTCCACCAGAAGGGAAAACAGGTTTGGTGGGAATTATGAGGGGGGGTTTTTTCCCCTTGGTGAATAGGCTCCACCAGAGCACAGTATGAGGATATGAGGGGTGTCCCTTGGTGAAAGGACTCCCCAGAGCAAGAAATGCGGGATTTTGAGGGGGGTGTCCCCTGGTGAATGGGCTCCACCAGAGCACAGTTTTGGGGGATATAAGGGGGTGTCCCCTTGGTAAAATAGGCTCCACCAGAGCACAGTAGGGGGATATGAGGCGTGTCCCTTTGCTTTTGGTGGAGCCTAAGAGCCAAAGGGAAATCCATATGGGACACCCACCCTCATATCCGCAAACTGGCTTGGTGGAGCTTTCACCACAGTTTTGCGGGATATGAGGGGGTGTCCCCTTGGTGAATAGGCTCCACAGAGACAGTATGTGGGATTGAGGGGGGGTTTTCCCCTTGGTTGAATAGGCTCCACCAGAGCACAGTGTTGCGGGATATGAGGGGTGTCCCCTTGGTGAATAGGCTCCACCAGAGCACAGTATGCGGGATAAGAGGGGGGTGTCCCCATGGTGAATAGGCTCCACCAGAGCACAGTATGTGGGATATGAGGGGTGTCCCCTTGGTGAATAGGCTCCCACCAGAGCACAGAAATGCGGGTTATGAGGGGGTGTCCCCTGGTGAATAGGTCCCCCAGGCACAGTATGCGGATAAGAGGGGGTGTCCCCTTGGTGAATAGGCTCCACCAGACCCACAGAAATGCAGGATATGAGGGGGGTGTCCCCTTGGTGAATAGGCTCCACCAGAGCACAGTATGCAGGATATGAGGGGGTGTCCCCTTGGTGAATAGGCTCCACCAGAGCATAGTATGCAGGATAAGAGGGGGTGTCCCCTTGGTGAATAGGCTCCACCAGAGCACAGTATGCAGGATATGAGGGGGGTGTTCCCTTGGTAAATGGGGCTCCACCAGGGGCACAGTATGTGGGATATGAGGGGGGTGTCCCCTTGGTGAATAGGATCCACCAGAGCACAGTATGCGGGATATGATGGGGTGTCCCCTTGGTGAATAGGCTCCACCAGAGCACAGTATGCAGGATATGAGGGGGAGTGTCTCTATGGCTGAATAGGCTCCACCACAGCTCAGTATGAGGGGGGTCTCTCTCTACGCCGCCGCCCGCGGGTCACTTCTGGCTCTATTATTCCCCCTCCACCACTCCGTGCTTTGCCGCTGCCCCGCCGTGACGTCACGCAGCTCCGTCGTCCCTCCGCCTCCTCGTCGCTGGCCCCACCCCCTCTGACATGACGTCACGCTGTCGGAGCGCCGCTATTGGCTGCCCCGCGTTCCCGGGCCCCCGTGTGTAACTGCGGAGAGCGGAAGCGGCGCTGTGTATTGTCTGCGGGAGGAAGAGGAGGGGGAACCGGGGTCAGCGCTGCAGACCGAAGCTGTGCTTTCCGTGCTGCACAGACGGCGCCTACGTCATTCATGCCTCCGCTGCACATGACGCGTTCTCGGCAGCCGACCTGCAGCGGGGGCCTGTAGCGCCGTGTTCTGCTCGCTTGTTCTCCACAGAGCCTGCCTCGCAGTCCGGAGCGTCGCCGCAGAGGGTAGGCCGCAGCCAGGCACGGGGGGGGCCGTCCACTCGCAGAGGAAGAGAGAGGCCCCGGGAGCCGGGCGAGGATTCCGCATCTCCCTGCTGCTGGGGGAGGAGCGCCGCCACCGCCGCACAATAGCCGCTTCTCTCATTTATTAGGACGCGTTTACTGCAGTTCTCTGGGAGGAGGAAGATGTCTAAATCCAGCGGAGGAGGAGGAGCCGGAGGAGGGACCGGGGGACTCACCTGGGTGGTAAGTCCTGCAATCCTTTATGTGCTGCCTGCGGCGCCACCTGGCGGCGGGATCACGGGACAATGGGGTGAATAGTGCATGGGGAGCCGCAAGGGGGGGTGTAAGGCCCTGTTCACATGGGTCAGGCGTGTGTTATCTTCTCTGCACGCCCTGTATCACTGTCCTGTCACACTGTGAGTGGGTAGTAGCAGGCATGTCCCACTGTACCTACCACAAGGGCTGTTACAAGACTGCGCTAAACTGAAACAGGAGCCCATGTCTACCTCTCCCATCACCGCCGCTACAGTGTCCCCCGTCCCTCACTGATGTCACGTTCATGGACCACATGATGCTGCAGCAGCCAATCACTGGCCTCTATGGTCACATGCTGTACATGTAGATTAGCTGCAGCATCATGTGATCCATGAACGTGACATCATCAGTGGGGGACACTGGAGCGGCGGCGATGAGAGGGATGTATGGTTCATTTTCTATTTTAAAGGGTTTTCCAATGCTTTTATAAATCTCCCTACCGACTACCACTGTGGTTAAAAAGGAAATGACGCCATACTTCCCTCTCCCAGAGATCCAGTGTTTCTCTTTTGGGTCCCTCAATGATGACCTCACATTCATGGACCACATGATGCTGCAGCCAATCACTGACCTCTGTGGTCACATGCTGTACATGTAGGTTAGCTGCAGCATCATGTGATCCATGAACGTGACATCATCAGTGCGGGACCAGGGGGTAGCACTGGAGCTCTGGGAAAGGTAAGTATGGCTTAATTTCCTTTTTAACCACAGTGGTAGTCGGTAGAGAGGTTTATAAAGGTATTGGAAATAGAAAACGAACCCATACTTCCCTCTCCCATCACTGCCGCTCCAGTGTCTCCCCGTCCCTCACTGATGTCACGTTCATAGATAACATGATGCTGCAGCCAATCGCTAACCTCTCTTATCAAATGGTGTATAAGCAGGGATATGACTACCAAGGTCAGAGATTGGTTGCAGCATCATGTTATCTATGAACGTGACATCAGTGAGGGACGGGGAGACACTGGAGCGGCAGTGATGGGAGAGGGAAGTATGGGTTCGTTTTCTATTTAAAAGGGTTTTCCAATACTTTTATAAACCTCTCTACCAACTACCACTGTGGTTAAAAAGGAAATGAACCCATACTTCCCTCTCCCAGAGCTCCAGTGTTCCTCAGCTTCAGTGTTCCTCTTTTGGGTCCATCACTGATGACCTTGCGTTCATGGATCACATGATGCTGCAGCCAATCACTGATCTCTGTGGTCACATGCTGTACATGTAGGTTAGCTGCAGCATCATGTGATCCATGAACGTGACATCATCAGTGCGGGACCAGGGGGTAGCACTGGAGCTCTGGGAAAGGTAACTATGGCTTCATTTCCTTTTTAACCACAGTGGTAGTTGGTAGAGAGGTTTATAAAAGCATTGGAAAACCCTTCTAAATAGAAAATGAACCCATACTTCCCGCTCATCACCGCTGATCTAGTGTCCCTCACTGATGGTCATGTCCATAGATCACATGTTGCTGCAGCCAATCGCAAACCTCTCTGGTCACATGGTGAACAAGCAAGGATATGACTACCAAGGTCAATGATTGGTTGCAGCATCATGTGATCTATGAACGTGACACTAGACTGGTGGTGATGGGAGAGGGTAGTATGGGTTCATTTTCCATTTAATAGGGTTTTTCAATACTTTTATAAACTTCTCTACCAACTACCACTGTGGTTAAAAAGGAAATGAACCCATACACACTTCTCCCATCACCACTTTTCCACAGCTCCAGTGTTCCTCTTCTTCCTCATTGATGACCTCACGTTCATGGATCACATGATGCTGCAGCAATGAACGTGAGGTCATCAGTGAGGGACCCAGAAGAGCAACACTGGAGCTCTGGAACAGTGGTGATAGGAGAGGAAAGTATGGCTTAATTTCCTTTTCAACTACAGTGGTAGTCGGTAGAGAGATTTATAAAAGTATTGGAAAACCCTTTTAAATAGAAAATGAACCCTTCCCTCTCATCACCTCTGTGCCCCCGCCCCTCCAATCCATGAACATGAGGTCATCTGTGAGGGACCGGGAGAAATGGATGGAGGCTAGAGCTCTGGTTGTGACGGGAGAGAGGCGTATGGGTTCATTTTCTATTTTCTCAGTGGGAGGTTTTATAAAAGTCTTGGAAAACCCCTTTAATTGGAGGTGTAGGCACTGTTACTGGGATGTGCTGTGGAGAGGGCTGTAATGCCAGTTCTCCAGGTTTATAATATTGAAGGATAGGCTGCTGATAGTAGATGAGTGGGGTCTGACTCCTAGCACCCCCATTGATGGAAGGGGCTGTGGTTCTACAATGATGTCCCATATCCTTTAATAGGACGGGTTCGGTATCTTGTCTTGCCACTATTAAAGGCTGTTATAAGTACAAATAGTCACAGTATCCTATGCCAGGGACTAAAATAGCTTTTAATATTTAATTTAAAATACAAATTTGAGCACAAAAGGCAACATACATATTTCACACAGATAAAGGACAACTCTGTCCTCAATACATTCTATCAATGCAATGTGCACACCCTATCGGTGCATAAACGAAAGGAAAGGACACGGTTACTTTGGCAGTCTCATTCATAAAGTTATCCATGTCCGTCACTCTTGTATTCTGGTTTTCAGTGATGGCAAAACCCAGGCTGCAAGGGAAAGGTGTAAATCTCCTCACCAACTATCCCTGCTAAACGGCTGTTATGTTCCTACTTTCAGGGAGACGGAGTCATCGCTCCGTAAAGGGCGGCCCCGTAAAATGAGCAATAACCCTAGATGCCCTATAATGCCTCTATAGAATCTGGAAAAGCCCAGTACTATACCAGTGACTAGGCGCATGAAATATTGAAAAACTCCCACACTCAACTCATTTCTCCCCCCAAAGAGGAGGTTCATCAGGGGAGATAACCATGTCTGAAGCAATAAAAAGTCTAACTAAGAGGCGCAAAAAACAAACTCGTAAGTGCCCAAATGTCCGCCAGTCTGGACCACTGCTGCAATGAGCCTGTGTGAACAGTGTTGTCCCAGCCTACTGGGCTTTTCCTTTTTCTATAGGGTCATTATAGGGCATCTAGGGTTATTGCTCATTATACGGGGCCGCCCTTTTCGGGGCGATGACTCAGTCTCCCTGGAAGTAAGAACATAATAGCCATTTAGCAGGGATAGTTGGTGATATTTACACCTTTCCCTCACAGCCCGGGTTTGGCCATCACTGAATATCAGAATACAAGAGTGATGGATGTCGATATCGTTATGAATGAGACTGCCAAAGTAACCGTGTCCTTTCCTTTTGTTTATGCACCGATAGGGTGTGCACATTGCATTGATAGAATGTATTGGGGACAGAGTTGTCCTATATCTGTGTGAAATATGTATGTTGCCTTTTGTGCTCACATTTTTAAATGAGATATTAAAAGCTATTTTTAGTCACTGGCATATTGGGATACTGTGACTTTTTCAGAAAGCCACTCATTGCCTCCCACTCAGCCAACCAGCATCGCTCTGCTCTGTACTGACGAGGGGCAAACACCCCGAAACGGCTGTATACGGATGGGTGATGCTGGCTTGGCTAAATATCCCTTTTGCTTTCCAAAGACCCAGTGGGTCAAAAGCAAATTGAGGATTTGTTACATCCAACAGAGGGCGCTTTAGCTTCTCCGCTCCTTTCCCACAATGCCTTGTGATACTGGGACTTTTTGTAAGTGAGCTGTGGTTTCTGTCCTGTATTGGATCTGTGATTTATTTATTTTAAATTTTTTTCCCCCAAGCATATGTGGACGTTGAAGAGGCAGGCTTTGTCTCCTCAGTCAGCTGATCAGCGGGTGTCCTGGGAGTCAGACCCCAATGATTTCAAGGGGTTGTCCAAATAAAAAAAAAAAAAAAAAATATTAAGTTGGACTTAAAGAAAAAATAATAATGCTTACATACTCCACTCCCTACTTCACTTTCAGGTTCTGGTCCCAACACACCGGAGAGCCTGGGGCTCCATTCATATACAATGGAGCGTGAACCTCTCCTGTGTGTTGGGATGAGAACCTCAAAGTGAAGAGGAGTGGATCGCCGGGGGGCTCGGTGAGGTATTGTTTGCACGCCCTGACCCCATTGCGACGTGATTTTTTTTCTTTTTTTCAAGTGGACAGCCCTTTTAATACCCATAGCTTGGAGATAGGCCATCAATTCTACAAGGCTGGATAATCCGTTTAGCATATGTTCAGACAGGTCAGGTCCACAGCAGACCCATATTATCCGCTCACAAAAAGCTGTACCCATTGGTCTGGATTTTGTCACAGATTTACCAGATTTTACACTGCAATAAAACAGCAAGAAAATCAGATGTTTGCATGCAGAGTTTGTGTGGGTCTGCAGAATGGGAGCTCACAGCGGGCATAAGCATACCCTAAAAGGGTTTTCAAAGACTTTTAGAAGCCTCCCACTATGCTGCAACAGAAAATGAACCCATACTTACCTCTCCCATCACCCCTGTTCCAGAGCTCCAGTGTCGTCCCTCATTGATGACATCACATCCTTGGATCACATGATGCTGAAGCCAATCACTGACCTCTGTGGGGACTTGCTGAAGCCGGAGATTGCAGCATTATGTGATCTATGAACGTGATGTCATCATTGAGGGACCGGGGGAGGGGACACTGGAGCTCCAGCAGTGCTGGAACAGTGGTGATGGGAGAGGTAAGTATGGGATCATTTTCTATTTTCGGAAAGTGGGAGATGGTTGGGAGTCCTTTAAGGGGAGAAGACCTCCTTAATGCAACATCTGATGGAGCATGGTTTTCTTCTGTGTGCCCCCACCCTATACAAAAATCTGAGAAATAAAAGCTTATATGCCTCTGCATGCAATGGGAACCCATAGACTTTTCCTAAATCGTACAATGAAGGCACCAAATGAAAAATTGTATTCACCAGATTTAAAAGGGTTATGCTATGAGAGACGGGTGATAACAGTATGATTGCAGGAGACCTCCACTGATCACCAGAACGGGAATACCAGGCGCAACCATTCCTCATTGCATGATCGCAGTGAGAGAGAGTTTAGTAAATGGAGCTATAGTACCACGTGCTCCCTTCTGTGACATGCAGAGTCTACAGGGCTCCCCAAAAAAACAGCCTTCTGTTGGCCCCATAAAAATGAAGCATGTTGGTGTGCATGTGGGACCACCACTCTATTCAAACCACCCCCTTACTGCAGTCCTGAAATAAACTGAATGGGGGGCTCCTTTTCCACATGCTAATGAATGTTGGGGATCCCAGCGGTCATACACCTGTCTTGTGGAAAAGTCATGTTTTCACGTAATAACCCCTTTAAATACATATAATCAATATTACAGCAAGACCCCATTTACATCTTGTTTGCAGCTCCCATTTGTGGTATCTGCTGTGTTTACTGCGGGAGGGCCATAGACTTCTATAGGAGAAAAGTAGGGATGAAAGAGACCTGGGCACCGCAAATGGGAAGTCTCCATATTTTTTTTTTTAGGCCGGTCTCCGTTTTGGCTCCTGTTTGTGGTATCTGTCTGGACGCAGTTTACGTTTATCCTGATGAATCCCGCACCAGGGCCACAATGGGGTCATTAACTTCACCCTCTTTAGCGAACATATGCGGTTTCTGCAGCAAAAGCCCGGCCCATCGCACTTGTGTGTCCGGTGCAGAAACCATATACGTTTGCTACATAGGGTAGATACAGTCCAATCAGGAAGTAGACGTCTATGGCCCAGTTGCAGCCCTTCCACAGTATCCATTAGGATAAACTTTTACAGTGTCCTGATGAATAACATGAATGGGAGCCAAAAATGAGGCATCCCGTGTGGAGTGCCCACATCTTTCCTCCCTACAATACCCAATCCACCTATGTACAAAAATATAGTTGATGCTATTGGATTCATATCTTATTCACCACTACTCCACCCATGCACCTACTACTACTCCTCCAAGCTAGAAATGACCTCTGCACTGTCGCTTCCCTTGATGGGTTTAATAGACCACATGTCCGGGCTGATCCAGAAAACTTGCCTCCACTCCTCGGCACTGCTGTGCTACGCTATCTCTAGTCCACATCACTTCTCTCCTATGTATTTCTGGACATATGAAATACATAATAGGGCCAAATATTCTATCCTCATCTGTTCAATGGGTTGTCCTCATTCTTTGGCTGTCTTGTTTACTTCTTGCTTCTGAGTGGGGACCTCATATATATGAAGAGAAAAAAGTGGACATACTACTTTAAAGGGGTTGTGTCACAACATTGATTCATCTTACCTCAGTCCTGTATTCTTGGTTTCATTTTGAATTCAGGGGCCGTGTTTACTGGCTTTACTAGGTCGTAGAAGAGGTCTGTAGCTTTTTGCAACCATGCTGGCAGCCTTCGGGGAGATTAAAAAGTCTGTAGCTTAGCCAGGGTTGTGGGTCGGAGTCAAAGGTCCGCTCCCAAAATATTAATTTTTGGTCCCAGTTTTTTGTGCAGTGCAAAGAGCAAGAGGAATTTTGGGTCCGGCCTGCTACTGCCCCCCCTTTTTTTCTTCAGCCTTATCACATGAGGGTGTAATTGTGACTGGACGGAAAGCGGCCCCAGGGGAAAAGATTCTGCTCCCATAGAAAACAGTTTTCAGTAAATTTTTCACCTTTTTTCAAAGAAGTAAAAGAGTTAACCATTCATAGACCTGACTGTGGCGGGGCAATTCCTTTTACCCTGACATTGTTAGGTGTTCCCATGTGGTCACCGCTTTGCCCAACCCAAGTTAGGTAGAGAGGGCCGTTCTCTACCCTGGAAATAATGAGATCAATGTGAGGTATGTATGCAGGATTGTTGGGGCAATCTTTTCTCAGAAAAATTCAGGACTCCAAAAATGTTCGCATTTTTTGCATATTTATAATTTTTTTGTGTTTAAAGTCAACCCAATAAATATATTTTACACTGACAAAAAAAAATGGTAACAATGTTTTGCACTTGAAAAACTTTAGGCTCCCGAAAATCTCACCACTTCAGCTTTGTACATGGGCTATTTAAAATTTTTTTTAACAGTCATCTTACCTATCTTATCAAATTTGATTGCAAGTATTTAGCTCTGTTAGTTCTGCAGATTTTTCTTAAAATGTTTGTTCTTTTTTTGCTCCAAAAAATAAAAATGTTAATTTTTTTTTTTGTTGTATTTGGGAAATCCCCTTTTGGTTTTAAATACTGCCTGAATCCTTCTGGGTTGGATCGATTAAAAGCTATCTTGACCAAAACCTGATCCCGGGGTTTTCTACACATTCCCAATGTTGGGCAGACGGGATTGGATACAAATACAGTTTTTTTTCACCTTACCCAAAGTGTTCAAAAGATCAAAACATTGTTCCCCTTTTTGTTGTCGTTCTGTTCTACCCTAAATAGTTTGATTATTGCATCAAAAGGTGATAAACAGCCGGATGTTACCATTTTCTACAGAAAATTTTTCATTTAAAACATCGCCATTTGAGGGAATCGGAGTCGGGGGTTTGGGGAAAAATTGAGGAGTCGGGGCTTTGGCTTGCCAACCCCACCCCTGGCTTATAGAACAGTGTGGCAGCCTATCAGGAAGGTCAAACAGGTCGTACCCTATAGCGACCTGAGTTGCGATGACTCATAAAAGGGGGGGGAAAATTTGGAATAGGTGGGCACTGTTAATGGTACCTATTGAAAAGTATTGTTTTTGCAAGATCTTAAACAAAAAAAGCAATTTTGTAGTGAGACAAACCCTTTTTAATTTACTGGCCTAATTTTTTTTTGGTGATCCATTTGGCCCAGATGTAATGTTTTGGGTTTTGAAAAGCCTTCCATTTACCGGGTTTTACCTGTTTCCCGAAATAAGAATCTCCCAAAAAAAAGCCCTATGCTTTTTTTTTAATTTATTCAGAGTTTGGTGCTTATGCGCTGTTTGTGATGAAACCCTTACAAAAATTTTTAATTTTTGTTGTTTTTTTTTTTTTAAAAATAAATGTGATTCTGTTCATGGAAAAATAAGACCTCCCCAAAAAATACTTCCTAGTTGCTTTGGAGCAAAAATGAATACAAGACACTCTTATTTTCGGGGAAACAGGGTACATATATAAGGGGGACATTTTAGGCATAGGCACTGTATGATTGGGGTGTAATATGAAGATAGTAGTAATGCGGGTTATCACGGTTTATAATAGTCAGACCCCAGCTATTTAAAGGGGTTGTCCACTTGAAAAAATAGTTTTGAAATTTGAGCCAGGGTGGTCAAAAAAAATATCTTGATCCCTGCCCCACTCCGCTCTGGAGCCCCCAAAGGGGGATTCGCCCCTTTTTCATTCCGGTTTTCTGTCCCAACACTCTGGAGAGCCTGGCGCTACATTCACTTACAATGGAGTGCTTGCATCTCCTGCGTGTCAGGATGAGAATCCGGAAGTCAAGAGGAGCGGGTCACCAAGGAGCCCTGGAGATGCCGCAGCGGGGAACCGTGAGGCAAGTGTTTTTTTTAAATTTTCTGTTGCCCACACTGGTCCATTAAAATATAGATTTTTTTCAAATGGACAACCCCTGAAAGATTGATGGTATCAAGATGGGCCTTCCATTGTATAAGGCTAGATAATCCCTTTAGGATGCATTCAGACAGGTCGGTTGCCCACTGGACCCAAAACACACCAATTGGCGTGAATTTTTATATTTGATCCAAATGTAATCTACTTGGGTTATTAAACCCTCCATCAAACCCCTATTTATGAATTTTAATATTTGACAGGTGCTGAACTGTGTGTATTGGGCTTGAAGAGGTAATCCCACCATGCACTATGTTGGCATATTGATAGGATATGCCATTGAGGTCTGATAGTCTCAAGAACAAGCCCCTGGAAGTGTTGCTCATGGACGGCCAGTCAAGAGGGTGGGCAGTGGTGCATGTTGTTCTTATTTTATTTTTTAAGACACTTTGAACTAGAGAAAAAGTTGGAATCTGCCTCTGATTTGGTGCAGATTTAGGTCCGGATTGCTGTGAAAATGTTTGTATGAGAATTCTTAATCGAAGTATACTTCCCCTTTTTTCTTCAGTTTTATAACTTTATCCCCATATTTTTTCAGTGTACAAGTCTATTCACATCATCATTCTACTGCACCTAAGTTAGTACAGAAAAATTCACCCCCATTAGTTCTTGGCACATTGCACCAGTAGATACAAGTTCCCCCCTTGGTAGTCTGTACCTGGTTAACCCTCTCTCGATTACCTGACTTCGGGCAGCTGTGGATCAGCTGCTTCATATGGTGCTAGCTGGCCTCAGTCTCCTTGTCTCACTGGGGCACACTGTGGGGGGAAACCATCCAGAGAAAAAGGGGTGTAGGGAGGAGTTGTTTTTCCCCACACAGCTGTCCTCTGACTGTCCCAGAACCCGATATTGGGAAGCCGGACCTGCAGTTCTCCATGCAGCATACTAGAACTCTGTTCCTTTCGGACAAGCTGGGGTTTTTTTTTTGTTTTTTTTTGGGGGGGAATCCCACTACAGAAAAACAGCAGTGTGGATGGTAACAATTGTTGACAAGGTTATTTTTTTTTATCTGCAAATTTTTTGGCCACATGGTTGACCATTTTGGAGCCTTGTTTCTATGGCACCCAAAGCTTAACCCAGCGTTTGTATGACCTTGTGTGTTGGTAGCCTTTTTGCTTCACCACGGGTGTGTTGGGCAGCCTTTGCATTCACCACGGTGTGTGTATGGGCAGCCTTTGCATTCACCACGGTGTGTGTATGGGCAGCCTTTGCATTCACCACGGTGTGGGTATGGGCAGCCTTTGCATTCACCACGGTGTGTGTATGGGCAGCCTTTGCATTCACCACGGTGTGTGTATGGGCAGCCTTTGCATTCACCACGGTGTGTGTATGGGCAGCCTTCGCCTTCACCACGGTGTGTGTATGGGTAGCCTTTGCATTCACCACGGTGTGTGTATGGGCAGCCTTTGCATTACAGGTGTCTGTATGGGCAGCCTTTGCTTTCAACCCGTTTTTTAGGGGCAGCCTTTGCATTCACCACGGTGTGTGTATGGGCAGCCTTTGCCTTCACCACGGTGTGTGTATGGGATTTTTTGCCTTCCCACGGTGTTGTATGGGAGCCTTGCCTTACCAGGTGTGTGTATGGGCAGCCTTTGCCTTCCCCACGGGTGTGTATGGGCCCCTTTCCCTTAAAACCAGGTGGGTTAGGGGAGCCTTTCCTTCCCCACGGTGTGTGTTGGGCAAGCCTTTGCATTCACCACGGTGTGTTAGGGGTCACCCTTTTGCCTTCCCACGGGTTTGTTATGGGCAGCCTTTGCCTTCCCCAGGGTGTGTAAGGGGCACCTTCGCCTTCTCACGGGTAAAAAACCCTTGTGTGTTTTTGTAGGCTTGGGGTCTTTACACAGGGGGTTTTTTTGTGCAGAAATGTACAGCTCAACTGCTGTGTTTTTTGCACAAAAAAAAGGTCAAAAACCCCTGTGTGAAAGCACCCTTTGGCAATGACAACATTTAACGGACCTTAAAAAAATCCCCCCTGCCGGTTTTTAACCGCGGTGGGCCGAAAAAACAAGAACGTTCATTCTTCCATCCCCTTTTCAGCGTAACATGAAATGCCCATGTGAAGGGGGGGGTTTTTTCCGCACCCGCAGAGAAAAGCCGTCCACTGGCGGGCGTGTGCACAGCACAAAAACAGGGCAAATAGCGGTCAGATAAACCAACCGGTATTTGTCCTGTGCCGTGTAAACCGAAGACCGCGGCAAAAACCTCTCAATCAGTTTTGAGCGGATTAACCAGGCAGAAGAATGAACATGTTCTATGTTTTTCGGACCGCCGGTGGTGTGAAAAACCGCCCAGCAGAAACAGTTCAGTGGGGACCCCTGAATGTTTTTTTATTGAAATCTATGGGGGGAGCGTCGCTTGCAGGTTTTTTAGATGTTTTTTTAAAACCCCCCAACATCTGAAAAACCCCCAAAAACCCTTGCCGTGGGGACAAGGCCCTTTGGACTTGTTCACACCCAGGGTATTTGATTTAATCTAATGAATTTTAAATCACGATTTAAATCACTAGTCAGTAAAGGGGTTGATTTAAATCAAAGTTTTTACCCCAAAAGTTCTTTTTATTTTTAAAATGCAAGTGATGAAGATTTTTGAACACTTTTTAATTACTTTTTTCTCCCCCGTTTAATGGGGTTTAAACATTCATATTTGGACACCCTTTTTTTGTTGTATTAGAAGGAGAAAAAAAATCTGAAATTAAAAACAATTTAAATCGATTTTTTCAACTGAAAAAATAAAACATTACACTAAGTTTTTTGCTTAAACAAAAATCCATGTTTGTTAATAATTTGGCTAAACAAAGTATATATATATTTTAAGAAACTTAGACTGTAGCCCCGCCGACAATAAAAACTTAAAATATACTGTCCCCCGCTTCCTTGTAGCTCATTGTGTCACTTTATCTTCATCTTCTTCTTTGTTCTATTATAATCTGGAAAAAGAAAAACAAGCTTTCTGCTTTAAAATTTGGGTCCCAACCCATTTTCTATTTGAATGAAAAGAGCCAAAGAAAAAGAATATTCTTTTAACGCCGGCAGAAAAAAGCTACTGCGTTAAAGTGAAATCATTCTTGAACAGTCTTAAATCCCAAACACTTAAGTGACTTTTTTTTTCCACCTTTTAAGGTGTGACCTTCCTTAAAATATCTTCAGCAAACATATTTTCTTTAATGGTTCCCCCTTACTCTGAAAATTTTTATAGTTGCCATTAAAGATGGATGATTTTGTGGATACCCCTGTCATAGTAAAATCCTCTTCCCCACACTTAGGTTTTGACCCCGAATTGGGTATTGCTATTTACCAAAAAAAAAAAAAAAAAGCTGGAGCAGTGCTTGCCCATTCGTTTGTTTAAAGCTTGTAATTTAATTCTTCCATTGTTTTTGTTTTTTTTAAAATGTTCTCAGTTTTCCCTTCCCAAAAATTTCAACAGCATCCGCAATAAAAAAAATATTTTTCTGTATTTTTTTAAAAATTGAGAGAGGGTTTCAGGGGAAATTTTAGCATATGTTCAACATTTTCTTAAGCCCCCCTGTGAGGATTTTTGGCCGGACAGTGCCATCTATTTTCTCCGAATTTTCTTCACAAAGTGTCATCAGAATAGGCCAGTTTTTTATATACTGCTCAAAAAAAGTCCCCCCCACAAATTCCACTAACTTTGTGGGGCGTTAGGGTTCCACCCATCCCTTTTCAAGCTCTGCAGCAAAAAAGATTATTTCCCGGGAAATATTTAGCAATTTCAACAACATTAGCCTTTATTTCTGGAAAACTTTAAATCTTTGGCCCAAAGGTGCAGCAAATGAGCACTGCAACCATAAAAAAAAATTAGCAGCTTTGGGAAATTCCCCCCTGCTCTTTAAATCTCTTGTCATCTTGGATGTTTGCAGCATTGTCAGGACCAAACGCTACTAGACATTTGAAATTTTTTTTTCACAGCGTTATAGCTTTTACTGCCACTTCTTGTAAGTATTTGCTGTGTGTGCATTTCCTTTCGTATAGTTGTTTGTGCAAAGGGAAGACTTTCCCTTTTTTGTTTTTATAAAGCACATCAATTGGGGTCATTGGGAAATTACTCCACCCCAATACTTAGGGTTTAAAAATTTTTTCCCTCCAGATGTTGCACATTGTCCATTTCTCGTCTACACTTATCCACAGTTTCCCTGCAACATCAGTCTGCGGGGGGACTGGGATCTGGGCCAGTGACTGAACCCTATTAAGAAATGTGGGTTCTCAGTCAGACGGAAAGAAAGTTTTGCAAAATAAACTGGGCAATTTTTTTTCATCAATCTCTTTTTTCTTCTGAAGTTCTTATCACAAACCTATCTTTTGGTGGGGGTTCCCGGAGGGGGGTTTTTTTTTTCTTTTTCCTTTTGGGTGATGGTGGGGGTTTTTGTGGCTGTGGGTGTTATGATGATGCGCTGCTAATGAAGCACTATCCCCGGATGGATAACTCTGAAACTGTAGAACAGGATGATGGTGATCTTGGAGGGGATATTTTCCAAATCCATGAATTCCCCAAAAAAAAAAAAGCTGTTATTTTTTTGTTTATCCAATTTCTGTTATGTAACACAAAAAAATCACTGCCCCCCAAAAAGGAAATTTTTTTTCTTTTTATCATAACTTTTACCAAATGAATAAATGCCCCGTAAAAATAAGAAATATAATTTTTTTTTCCCCACTGACAGTTCATCTTTAGAAATTGGTTTTAAAAAAATGTTTACCCAACCCGAAAAATCCTGCCCTGTTCAGAAGTGTTTTTTGGTGTTTCATCACCCCTTCTCTGATGTTGGCCCCCCCTTCGCCCACCAGGCCCTTTCATCTCTTTGTTGCATCTTTGCATTTTGCTGTGCCTGGGCCCTTACCGAAGGCGAAGGAGCTTCATTAAAAAATTCCCAAAAATGGGGGGCCTTTTTTTTTGCCCTGCTTTGGGGGCCTTTTTTTAAAAGGAAAGAATGTAATAAACCTCAGATCGTAACACAAAAGATCAGATTGTCTGGCTGTGGCTATGCTGCAGTATTTGCTCAAATTTTACTTTCATTTTCTTGTCTGCTTGCCCCTTTCCTCCTCCTCAACTTAGATTCACATTTTTTTGTGTTGTGCAGATCTATTCCCCTCCAAACAACAGAAACATATTTTTCTAATTTCTTGGACTTGGCAACTGAAGGGGTTATTCTGTATTTTAGGGTTTTTAAAAAATAATTAAGGGTTTTTTTTCTCAACCCCTGTTTTGTTGTAACATTTTTGCTGTGAAAAAAAGAGGTTTTGGGGCCTCTGCGGGGGTCAAATTCAGTTTTTGAGAACTGCGTAAGTAAAGCGAGCGGGGTTTTTGTTGATAATGTAGGGGGGGGAGAAAAAAATGCCCCCATAATTACCCGAAACCTTGGAAAAAGCATGGCATTGGAATGTTACACATATACAGCCTTTTATTCTACGGTTAAACAACTCGTTTTCCTAGGAAGAACCTTTGGATGGAAAATATTTTCCCAAAAAGCAGTTTATTGAAAAATCCGTTTTTTAAAACAAAAAATCTTTTTTTTTTTATTTTTTTTTTTAAAAAAAAACATTGATTTTTATCCAACCTGTTTTACACGGCGTTTTGACGGGCCTGGGTTAAAAACCCCTTTTTAATCCGTTCCTTGGGGAAAAACACAAGGGGATCTCTCATTAATCGCCCCTGGTGTTCCCTCATAGACCCAGTGTAAACTCACTGCTAAATTTTTTAAATCTGTCTCTGGATCCGTCTGTTGGTCCCAGAGACGGATCTAAAAAGCGTAGTTAACACGGCGTGAAAACGCCGTGTGAACAAGCCCTTAAGGTGTGTTCCCACCAGGGCTGTGGAGTCGGATTCGGTGCCTATTTTGCAGGTGTCGGAGTCGTCATAAAATGGACCAACTCCGACTCCCAAAATATATAATAAGTTGGTCCGGTTAGTTTGATGCAGTGCAATGAGCAATTTTATATACAGTCATCTTACCTATCTTATAAAAAAATGTGACTTGCAAGTTTTTTAGCATCTGCTTATTTTCTGCAGATTTTTTTCCTGTAAACTGATTGTTACTGTTTTGCGCCTAAAAATCAAAATTTTAAAATTTTTTTTTATTTTGTTAGTATTTGGGAAATCTGCCTTTGGTTTTTTCAGCGCTGCTTTGAAATCCTTCTGGGCTCTGAATCTGATTCAAGCATATCTTGACCAAAATTGACCCCAGGTCTCTTCTACACATTCCCAAGGGTTGGTGCAGACTGGACTTGGATACAAATACAGCTTTTTCTTCAAATCTACCCACAAGTGTTCAAAAGATCAAAACATTGTTACCCTTTGCTTGTCAGTGTTCTGTTCTACCTAAACAGCTTGATTATTCTATCATAAAGTGATAAAAAGCCTGATGTTACCATTTTACTACAGTAAACTTATCACTTAAACATGTGCCGTGTATGAGGGAGTCGGAGGTTTGGGAAATTTCGGAGTCGGGGCTTTGGCTTGCCGACTATACAGCCCTGGTTCCCACAGCACAGGACAACTGCCTGCCGGTATTTGTCCTGTTTTGCGGCCGTCCCCATGGGGGGAGGGAGGAGGGCTTTTCTTAGCTATGAGCGGAGAACAGCCCTCCCATTGAGAAGCACATATTCCGTCCGAAAACCGGACGGAAGATTGTGCTTGCTCAATGTTTTGCGGCCGGAGCGCAAGCAGAAAAACCGCCAGACGGAAAACCCGTGCAGTGGAGACTGCTGCACGGGTTTTCCATAGAGCACAATTGCGCTCCTTTTCGGACAGTTTTTCAGGCGGTCTGCAAAACCGCAAAGCGGCCGAAATACCGGCCGAAAACCCGTGCAGTGGGGACATGCCCTTAGTGGTCACCACCTGCTGCACAGACCTGTGATGATGTTTTAGTCTTGGTCTGTGTAATAGTGTCGAATTCATCTGGGGGGCCCTGGCTGTCTTTGATAGCTGTGAACTAATGTGAAGTGTTGATAATAAACTTTGCTGCATTTGTATCTGTTATCAGCTACTAGCAAGAGGCAACTGAATAAAGCCAGCGCTTGGCTGTGGCCATACAATACTCTCGGCTTCTTTTTGTTGACGGTGGCCATCCGTGTTAAAGGAGAGTGGATGGGGTTGTTTCCACCTATTCCAAGCTGCGGATGTTGGGGAAGGAAGAATTGAGCTTGTTAGGGTTCCACATGCCAGCGCCCTTGCTGTTGTGGTAAGCTGCCACCAGACGTGTGGGCACAATAGCTGTCCGCTGAATGAACAGATGTTCTAGGTGTGTGGAAACCTCTGGTTACTATATTTGAGTAGGGGTCAGGTTTTGCTCAGACCATCCCATTGAATTCTTTTTGAAGTGCTCTTTGAATAATTGCAATATTTAACCCCTTAAGGACCCGGCGTTTTTTTTTGGTGACACGTTCGTTTTTCCCTCCTCGCCTTCTGAAAGCCATAACTTTTTTTTTTTCCACCTACATAGACAATGAGGGCTTTTTTTTTGGGGGACAAGATGTACTTTCTAATGGTGTTATTCACTATACTATAGAAAATACTGGAAACCGCAAAAAAATTCCAAGTGGGACAAATTGTGAAAAAAAAAATGTATTTTTCCTCCATGTTTGCGGGGGTTTTGCTTTTTTCGGCGTTCAAATCTTCGGTAAATATAATGAGTTTATCTGTATTCTACAGGTTGTTACGCATCCGCAATACCAAACATGTAGGGTTTCCAAATGTTTTGGTACCATAAAAAAAATTCCAAACATTTTCTATTTTTGAAATTTTTCGCCACGCCTCCATTTTGTGCGACCAATAACTTTTTTGTCCTAACACCTACGGACGTCAGTGAGGGGGCATTTTTTGCGGGCTGAAATGTACTTTTTATTGCTAGCAGTTTGGAATGCATGCGACTTTTTTGATCATTTTTATTCCATTTTTTGGGTGATGTAAAATGACCCAAAAACGCAATTTTGGTGTTTGGAATTTTTTTTTTCTTAGTTGTTCAGCGTAACGGGATAATGATGTTATATTTTTATAGATCGGACTTTTTCGACGCGGCGATACCAAATATGTGTAACTTTTTTATTATTTTAATGATTTTATTTGTAAAATGGGGAAAGGGGGATGATTTAACTTTTGATACGTTTTTTTGTACTTTAAAACTTTATTTTTATTTTTTACTGTAACATTTAGTCCCCCTATGGTGCTTGACCACTAGGGGGCGCGATTGTTAATACAACCTAATGCATTGCATTTGCCGCGGTGTCTGATGGGTAAAAGGTCGTTAAGGGGTTAAGGGCTGTCTCGCTACATTGATTCATCTCACCTCAGTCCTGTTTTCTTGGTTTCACTTTAAATTCCGGGGTGTGTTTACTGGCTTCTACTAGGCTGCAGTAGAAGCCAGGTCTGTAGCTATAGCAACCAGTGCTGGCAGCCTATCATGAGAAATTTAACTGGTCTGTAGCTATAGCGACCTGAGGAGTTGATGCAGCCATACAAGAGGGTGATAGCTAGGGAATAGGTAGGACACTGTTAAGGACATATATTGCAAAGGACTTGTTTTTGCAAGATCTTTTTTAACATAAAAACAACCTTTTTTAGTAAAACCCCCCTTTTAATTTT
>JAODAL010053167.1:0-25480 GCA_025379985.1 Phyllomedusa bahiana | reverse complement strand
ATGCCAACATAATCGCTCAACACAAACCCTTGGTATTCAATGTGCGTGAGCAGATAGCATTAAAATGTATATGCAGCAGCAGTGACGCACACTGGACTTCAGATCCAATACCCCACAAAAATCAGAATAGAACATAAGAGAAGCAGTCTCTGAGACAAGCTGAGACACCCCACAAAAATTCGCTGTATAAAAATCAGTTCTTCAGTAACAGCTATCACAATCAGCCGCGGCAGCACCTTCCCTGATCAGGACAGTGAGAGGAGTGTAAGCTCCCAGCGTCGTGCCCGGACTTATATAGTGCGGTGACGTCACAGAATCCCACCGGTCTCTGATTGGCTTCATCTCTGCACATGTCATGCAGGCTGTGCCCTTCTTCCTCCCAGAGTGCTTTGCCCCATGTAACGCCATGTGCTCGCAGCCATTTTATCAATCAAAAGCACACTTCGTTCACCCGAAGTCCCCCAAACTTCGACTTCGTTCAGAACTGAAGTTTTCCTGAAATTCTAAACGAATTCCACTTCGTTAGAATCAATTCACCCATCTCTAGTTATAGTGACTAGGATTCTGGAGATGGGTCTAGATACAATTCTACATGTAGTATAATAAGTTATAGTGAACAGGATTCTTGAGAAGGGTCTGGATACATTTCTAGATATAATACAAACAAGTTATAGTGACCAGGATTCTGGAGAGGCGTCGTTGATCCAGGGATTATTCTGATTGCCAGATTGGAGTCGGGAAGGAATTTTTTCCCTAACATGAGGACAATTGGTTTCTACCTCATGGGGGTTTTTGCCTTCCTCTGGATCAACACCTTAACACTTTAGCAACACTTTAGCAAAATTGTCTGAACTGGATGGACGTATGTCTTTTTTCGGCCTGACAAACTATGTAACTATGTAATCTCTTAATAAATTCTGCACACACAATAATACTACCTAATAATGTTTGAACAATTTTTACTATACAGCTTGCAATCTGGTTAGATTTTCAAGTTTGGTTCTAAACCTACTTCAGACTTCCTATTAAAATAATAATAACATGATCAACCATTACAGAACTGCACAGTCAAGTCACATTATTTTTATCACCGACTTTCAATGTCGACAGAGGATAGCTCATGAATAGTGATGAGCGATTACGTCGACTATCGTCATCGGGTCGATAGTCGATATCGGCAATTATCAAGACGATTTCCGATAGTCGATAACCATTAAAGTCTATGGGAGAGGAACAACACCTTCATTCTTACACCCACACAGGACTGGAGAAGCTGAAATTAACATCCACAACAGTCAAATGGATTTGTGCTACATCGCACTGAACACCCGCTCTGATGCCACACTACTGGCCGGGCAGGACAGCTTCTCCACTGCAAACTCGGCAAGTTGCGGCCACACATCCAGTTTGGCTGCCCAGTAGTCCAGCGGATCTTTTAACTGACGTGGCAGAGTGCTGTCCAAGTAGGCCACCACCTGTTGGTTCAGGGACTGCTCCAGGTCCTGCTGCTGCTGCTGGCGACTGCCCTCCTCACTAGGCGGGTGAAGGAAGCTGCTCATCAGTGACTCCAGACTTAGGTTGCTGCTGATGGAGCTGGTACTGTTCCTACCCCCCCTCACCTTCACCCAGCAGCCGCGGCAGTAGTTAGTACGTGAGGCTGAGGAACCACCCCGGTCAGACCTGTCAGAGGAGGGACGATGCCGCACATAGGCAGCGGCCAACTGACTACGGCGGATTTCCCTATAGTATTTGAGTTTGTCCTCCCTCTCAATAGCTGGGAAAAAGGCTCCCATTTTGGACCGGTAGCGAGGGTCCAATAGGGTGGAGAGCCTGAAGTCATCCCTCTGCCGGATGCTGACTATTCGGCTGTCACTAGCCAGGCAAATCAGCATGCTGCGGGCCATCTGCACAAGTGACTCCGAGCGCCTCCCTGCCTCCATCTCCACTGTATACTGCCACGGTGCTTGCGGGTCATCTGCCTCGTCTTCCTCAACTCCATCCACCTCCTCCAGCTGCTCCTGCTCCTCCTCTCTTGTCACCTGGGTAGAAAATCCACTCATTTCACCAGACAATGCTTCTGCTCCATGTCCTCCTCCTCCTCCTCCCCTTTCAGTCCCCAGTGGACTCATGGGGGCCGCGAGATGTAGTCGCCACATCTCCAGTCCCCTGCCCAGACAGATTTGTCAGCATCTGTTCCAGGACATGAAGCAGTGGAATGACGTTATTCATCCCGGCGACTGACAAATAACGTCGCCTCCTCGAATGGCCTCAACTAATGGCAGGTGTCACGCATGAGCTGCCACTGGCTGACATCAAAGTTACACAGGGGAGTACTCCTGTCCGCCTGGATCATCAAAAAATCGTTAATGTCCTTTCTCTGTTCATACAGGGCGGTCCAACATGTGCAGGCTGGAATTCCAACGGGTGGAAACATCGCATATCAGAGTGTGTTGGGGGAGGCCATTCTGCCGCTGCAACTCGAGGAGGTTGTTCCGGGTTTTGTAAAAATGGATAAAGTGCATGCACAGTTTCCTGGCCATTTTCAGAATCTTCTAAAGTCTGTGGAAGATTCAAAAACCTTTTCCAACCAGATTGAACACGTGGCAGCGGGCGCATGGACCACCCCTCCTCGGTCGCGGGGAAAACCTTTTTCCCCCCCATTGTCCGTACCATGGTTTCCGATTTGCATTGGCGTGGAGAAAGCCACACATTGATTTCTTGCTGCATACGGGGGAGCTTCCCCCCTTTGGGTGTGATTGTTCGCCGAGGAAGCCCGGTTAGAATTGGGACCCGCTGTGCCCTTTACACATGTGGTATGAGGGGCAGTACTTGTGGAGGCTGAGATGGGGGGGTGGTGGTGGAGGGGGGGAGGAGGGGGGACTTTGGGGGGACGACCTTTTTTAAAAAACGTGGAGGAGAAGCGTCGTCCCTGTCCAAGTTTTGGGGTGGCCTGGGCGGGAAGCAATTCACCCAGTGGGCCGTAAGGACGTGAAAGGGCCCCCCTGACCGATTTCGTCTCCGCGCTGCCGTCCCCCTTGGGAACAAAACGATAAGCTCAAGGACTGGCCTCTTTCGTTCTACATATTATGAAGTATTCACATAAATAGAAAAATGTGCTCAACCACTTTTATGGGGAGTCCGTTTATCTCGTTCGTCCCCCCTGTGTTACCTCCCAGTCCGAGCACCCCCCGGCCCCGCGTCTCCCCCGCCATTCCCAAAAAGGATATCAGGTGCTTACTCACTTCGGGCTTGCCCGCAAAGACTCCAAGCTCCGGTGGGTTTTTCAACAAGTTTTTTTGTACAAATTTTAAAATCACGATAGCACAAAACGATTGTCAAAGCAACTCTCTGAGTTACCCGACGTGTTTGAGTTAAAAACTTTTTTTCACAGTTTAAAAATTTCCATTTTTTACTACTACTTTTTTAAACAAATCTAAAACCAAATTAACTCAGTTTTTAGATCCTGATTGATCAACTTTTATTCCGTTTAAAAGGGGGAACAAACCCCAAAGATACGAAACAAAAAACATACTATAAACGGGGAAAGTCAGGGATATATGCCAAATATAAGGACAAATTATTTTTTAATTTGGAATACCGTATTTGGTTAAGCCCAGTTTTTCAGCCCAAAAAATGAGCTGAAAAACTCTACCCGGGCTTATACTCGAGACTGTCGGCGCTCGGGCGCTGTGATGGCCCGAGTGCTGACAGGGACGCTTCAGTTATATGCGGCTCCTCAGGAGGCGCATATAACTGAAGGCCGAGTGAGCGCACAGTGTCCGGGCGCTGCGCTGGCCCGGGCACTGTTCGCGATCCCTTCTCCACATGCGACTCCTCCGGAGCGCATATAGGTGAAGGGATACCATTGCGGGGCACAGAGCGAGCGCTCCGTGCCCCGCAGTGGTCTCCAGGCGGCCGCAAGCAGACTCGCGGCCGTCCGGAGTTTCCGGCACAGGCAGCGTGCGTCATCACGCTGCGTGCGCGGCCTGATGACGTCACCCGCCTGTGCCGAGAAGATGCAGGAATAGCGCGGGAGGCCGGAGCAGCGAGGAGGTGGAGCAGCGAGGGACACGGAGCAGCGGGGAGCCAGGTAAGTGAATGTTTATGATTTTTTTAAACTGCCTATGCCTGCCTACAGCTGGCCCTATACCTGCCTACAGATGCCCTATACCTGCCTACAGCAGCCCTATACCTGCCTACAGATGCCTATACCTGCCCTACAGCCAGGCCCTATACCTGCCTACAGCCTGCACCTACTACTGTAACCTGCCTACAGCCTGCCCTATACCTGCTACAGCTGGTCCTATACCTGCCTACAGCTGGCCCTATACCTGCTACAGCTGGCACCTATACACTGCCTACACCTGACAGTGGCCCTATACCTGCCTACAGCTGGCCCTATACCACTGCCCTACAGCCGGCCCGATTATACCTGCCTACAGCCGGCCCTATATACCTGCCTACAGCCCTGGCACCCTATACCTGCCTACAGCTGGCCCTATACCTGCCTACAGCTGGCCCTATACCTACCTACAGAGCCTAACTCCCAGACTGCCCTTTACCTGCCCTACAGCCGGCCCTATACCTGCCTACAGCTGGCCCTATACCTGCCTACATATGCCTATACCTGTCCTACAGATGGCCCTATACCTGCCTACAGCCGGCCCTATACCTGCCTACAGCCGGCCCTATTACCTGCTACAGCTGCCCTATACCGGCCCTATACCTGCCCTACGCTGGCCTTATACCTGCCTACAGCTACCCTATACCTGCCTATGGAGGCCATATACCTGCTATACCTGCATATAGGCCATATATCTGCCTATAATTGCCTATGGGGACATTAAACTGCCTATGTAATTTTATTGGTATCCATTTTTATTTTTAAAATTTACCAGTAGCCGCTGCATTTTCTACCCTAGGCTTATACTCGAGTCAATAAGTTTTCCCGTTTTTTAGGGCAAAAGTAGGTGCCTCGGCTTATACTCGGGTCGGCTTATACTCGAGTATATACGGTATACATAAGATTTTAGTATATATAGAACAGGTCCGTTCTATAATTCAGACCTTGCGGAATTCTAGTGCCTAATCTGAGTATCCAGTAGGCCTCTCTTAATCTTAGTTTTTTCCTTCAATCTCCTCCTCTCTCTGGACGTGAAACATGTTCTATAGCATAATATCTCAAGCCTGTTATATTCCCTTCATGGCTTTCTAAAACATGTCTGGCTGCACCTGACATTGATCCCTGTCTTTTTTTTTTTTTTATGCTTGTGATGTGTTCCATTATTCGGGTCTTTACTTTACATATGGTACTGCCAATATATTTTCTCTGGCATATTGTGCACTCGATAATGTATACCACATGATGTGTATTTCAATTCATGAAATGTTTTATTTCAAATTGCTCCAACATCTTGGCATCTTTAAATATGTTTGTTTTGATGCTCATATTGCAGACATTGCATCTATTGCCACCACACATAAAAAAAACCTTTTGGGCTAACCAAGTTCTACCTTGTGTTCCTGTTGTTTTATAGGTTCTAGGTGATATTAAATTCCCTATAGTTTGATTTTTTCTTGGGATGCATATCACACCCTCTTTCAGGATTTGTGCCAGAGTCTCATCTTGTCGTAAGATTTGGACATTTTTGTGGAATATGGATATGATTTCTTTAAAGTTCCTGCTGTATTTGGTAGTGAATGCTATTTTCTTGTTATTAAACTTCTTTTTCTCTCCCAAATCTGTATTTTCTAGAAGCTGTTGTTGCGTCTTCCTTTGTATTTTTAGTTTCGCTGTTCTAAGGTCCTTCCTAGTATATCCTCTCTCTACCAATCTCTGGTCTATGTCCTGAACTGACTTATCAAAATCCTCATCCGACGTACATAGTCTACGGGCTCTTACATACTCGCCATATGGTATGGCCTTGATGGAAAATTGTATTTTTTGGCGGTGAAAAAGACGGTTTATTTTTGTCACCACAGCAGAAAAACAATGCTTAAATAACCCCTGGATGTAAATTGCGCAAAAGAATATAGCAGCCACAAACTACTAGCTTTGTAGCGTGTTACAATGGCGTATTTTTTACGCTACACAACAAGAGAAAAAATTGTAATTAACCTTCGCTTGTGAATTATGCTACAGGAAAATAGTATTTTTTGGCGGTGAAAAAGACGGTTTATTTTTGTCACCACAGCGAAAAAACAAGCTTAATTAACCCTGGATGTAAATTGCGCAAAAAAAATTGAGCAGCCGGAAACTACTAGCTTTGTAGCGTGTTACAATGGCGTATTTTTTACGCTACCAAAAAGAAAAAAATTGTAATTAACCTTCGCTTGTGAATATGCTACGGGGAAAATTTTAATTTTTTGGCATTTGAAAAAGACGGTTTATTGGAGTCACCACAGCAGAAAAACAATGCTTAATTAACCCCTGGATGTAAATTGCGCAAAAGAATTGAGCAGCCGCAAACTACTAGCTTTGTAGCGTGTTACAATGGCGTATTTTTTACGCTACACAACAAGAGAAAAAATTGTAATTAACCTTCGCTTTTGAATTATGCTACAGGAAAATTGTATTTTTTGGCAGTGAAAAAGTCAGTTTCTTGGAGTCACCACAGCAGAAAAACAACGCTTAATTAACCCCTGGATGTAAATTGCGCAAAAGAAATGAGCAGGCCAAAAATGAAGTGGTATTTGTATTGTAAAAACTTGTTTCTTTAAATGAATAAAAACAGGAACAGACTTAGAACCCACTTGGATATTGAATGTATATGCAGCTGCAGGGATGCACACTGGATTTCAGATCCAATTACCCCAAAAAATAAGAAATAGAACATTAAGAGAAGAAGTCTCTGAGACAAGCTGAGACACCCACAAAAATCGCTATATAAAAATCAGTTCTTCAGTAAGAGCTTTTCAGCCGTGGCAGCACCTTCCCTGAACAGTACGTGAGAGCGGTATGAGCTCCCAGGGTCGCGCCCGGGACTTATATAGTGCGGTGACTTCACAGAATCCCGCCGGTCTCTGATTGGCTTCTTCTCTGCACATTTTCCCTGCAGGCTATGCCCTGCTTCCCCCCAGAGTTCTTGCCCATGTAGCGCCATGAGCTCGCAGCAATTTTATCAATCAAAAGCACATTCGTTCATGCGAAGTACCCCAAAAAATTCGACTTCGTTCAGAACCGAAGTTTTCCTGAAATTCTAAACGAATTCCACTTCGTTAGAATCAATTCGCCCATCTCTAGATGTGAGATAATCTGGATAGGTGGGTATCTATAAGGTACTTGATAGGCTGGAGGGGATTTATCAGAGTTGCAGAAAGGGATGATTATGGGCTAAAGCCACCGGTGACAATGTTTCCGAAACTGTGCAGTATGTGAACTATCCACTTGCTTCTGTGCTGAAAGTGCATCATAAGTGGAAAAATCAATATATCCGATGAGTGACATTTTCAGTATTATTAAACAGATAGATGTTGGTGTATACGGGGAGAAATATCAGAGAACATACACCCTGCAAGCATTGCTGGAAGAACAAAAGCTGTTGATGTCAGCGTTATGGTCTGTGGAATTTTTTTACATTCTCTAGGCAACTCATCCATGTAAAAGGCACTTTTAGCTGATTTAAGTATAAATACATTCTTATAGATCACATACATCCATACATGCTTGAACCCAACTGCACCTCTATTGGACCACTTTGACAGTGGTCTTGGCTCTATACATTCTCCCTAACACATTATCCAGGAGCTTTGGGATGCAGTCAACATGATTTCAGACATATTTAACAACCTTGCAGAACCACATTGAGTCACTCCCAGGCTGTCATGCTGCTGTCCATGCCGCACTTTGGATATTAGCTGCTAGACATAATAGAGTAGTTTCACTGTGTATGCATAGCTAAGAAAAATGTGAAATTAATACTTTAAATCCTGCAGAATCTCAATTGTCAAAGTGCTTATGGAAAATGCTAAGTTAAAGCTTTATCAAAATGAGAAAACTTTGTAAAGTACTTTCATTCAGTTATCTGTGGGCTTCCTGCACCTCTACATCATGATAGGAAGCTGAACAGTTTTGTGAGCCTCGACCCACAGAAAACAGCTTAGTTTGAGTCCAGGAGATCAGGTGAACAAAGAGGTTTGGCTGTTTCCTGGGCAGCTTTTTAAGCCACATCCCTCTGGTCCTGCCTCTCAAATCTTTCAGCTTGCGGGAGAAAACATGTGGTGTGCATTGACACTAAAGCTATGTTCACATGACTTAAACTGGGGTGCATTGAGCCGCGTATTTTTTGGCGTACTGCGCTCAAATATTAGCGAAATGCGCCCCGGTCATTACGGTAATCCCCAGTTCTCATACAGAACTATGGATTACGCCCCCTGGACGTACAATACAAAGCACGGGGAGATAACTGACATGTAATTTATTTGCGGCGCTTACACGTCGCGAGTAATGACAGTCTATGGGGCCGGCGGGCTGCCAGGCCCCTGTGCTGTGATCAATGACAGTCTATGGGGACGGCGGGCTGCCAGACCCCCCTGCGCTGCGAGCAATGACAGTCTATGGGGCCGGCGGGCTGCCAGGCCCCTGTGTTTTGGGATCAATGACGTTATGGGGGGCGGGCTGCCAGCCCCTGTGCGGTAAATCAGGGGCAGCTATGGGGGCCCGGTCATTGCTCAGTATTTCCTGTTTGAAAGTAATTGCTTGGTTAATGAGAATAAAGACTACATACTGCACAGAAAATCCACAATCTAGCACAGAGACCATTACAAGGAGAGGAATCTAAAACCATTCTACATTTATCCTTTCTGCACAAAAAATGCATCCAAAACACATGTGCATGTGCAGGTGCATTTTTGAAGCATTTTTCATGGATTTTTCTGCACAAAAAATGCATTCGAAAATGCATAAAAAAACACGCCAAAAATGTACTGTGTGAAAGCACCCTGAGTCTAGCTATGTATCAAAATGGCTATTGATTACTTTTCTGTCATAGTTTAGCCCTTGTAATTACTTAGCTTGTTAGCTGACCATTAGTTTATACTATGCTGAATCTGATTGATCACATCCCTCAGAGTTACAGCCTTTAACTCCTTTAAAGGCCCCGGGAAGGTATGAGTACTCCCCAGGGCCCCCATTAGGGGTTTTTGCGGGGGATTGGGCGTTTGTTTAACCCGTCAGACCCCGGGCAAAGATGGCCACGGCGCCCCTAAACGAATGAGGGACCCGGTGCCACCCCAACGATCGTCAGGGGGGGACGGCATCGCCACAGCTTTATTTGAGGCGAACCGCCCCCCGGGATTTGGCGGGGGGGACCCTTTGGGAAGGTTTCCCTGTCACTTCCATGCCCCTTTTTTGGGCCCCACTTCCGTCCAAAGGGACAGGAAGTGGGGAAAAATGCCTTTGGGTACAGTCAAAATGCATTGCCTACCCAATGCTAAGACTGATTACAATCGAACCCCCTAGTGGTAAAGAAACCATGGGGGGGCCCTAAAATAAAAACAATAAAAAAATAAAAAAGTTACACACTTTTTGGTATCCCCGGGTTTCCGAAAAAGTCTGATCAAATAAAAATAAAAACATAATTTACCCCATACCTGAACCCCGTAAAATTTAAAAAAAATTCCAAACGCCAACATTGCTTTTTTTGGGCATTTTTTGTCATTTAAAAAAATGGAAAAAATTGATCAAAAATTTTGCATGCACCCCAAAACTGTTTGCGATATAAATTTCACTTCGGCCCGCAAAAAAAAGCCCCCTCGCTGACGCCCTTTAGGGGGTTAGTCAAAAAATTATTGGCCCCCAAAACTGGCGCCGCGGAAAAAAATTTCCCAAAAATAAAAAATTTTGGGAATTTTTTTACGGGGTACCAAACCCATAACGGAAACCCTACTTTTTTTTGGTTTTTCCGGGAAAAAATATAAACCTGGGGAATACAGTTAAAAACATTGTTTTGGGACCAAAAAAATTGAACCCCCCCTTAAAAGAAAAAAACCCCCGCAAAAAATGGTGAAAATTTTTTTTTTAAACAATTTGTCCCATTTGGGAAATTTTTTTGGGGTTTTCCCCCCCCCAAATATTTTTTCTGTAGTATATTTGAAAAAAAAACCATTAGAAAGTACATCTTGCCCCCGGAAAAATAAAAGCCCACATTTTCTATGTAGGTGGAAAAATTTAAAAAAGTTGGGGCTTGGGAAGGCGAGGGGGGAAAAAAAAAAAGGGGGAACGGTTTTTTTTCCACCAAAAAAAAAAAACGGCCGGGTTTTTCCCCTTAAGGGGTTTTAAAGGGGGGAATTTGTTAAACCCAATTTGATTTTTAACTGCCGGTGGGCCGGTAAAAATTTTTTTACACCCCCCCAAGTACATCGTTTTTCTTTGGGGAGCCCGCGCTGATCAGCGTTTTTAAACCCCTGTGCCCGGGCCCCATGGGACATGTTTTAAACTTTTTTCCCCCGTGTGTAAAATTACAAATTGAATTTTCTAGCGGGGACAGGGGGCAAAATCCTTTTAGTACTCTATGGGGTTCCCAAATTTGGGGCTGCATCTCGCCCATATTAGAGCGAAAATATTGGGCTAAAAAACCGCCGACTTTGCCCCGTGTTAACATACCATTAGACTCATTCCGGGTTTTTAAAAGGGAAAAAAATTACAAAAATTTTGAGAAGCATCACTTTATTTTTCAAACACTCCCAATCCCTTTTGTCCACCCCCTTTTTTTTTTTTTTTGGGTTTTAAAAATTTTAAATCCAATTTGGATTTATAAACAATTCTTTTTTTTTGGTTTTTAAATTGAAGACAATTTAAAAAGAAGAAAATTTTAATTAAAAAAGAATTTTTTATTAAAAAATCTTTTTTAAGGAAGAAACTAAAGTATTATTGACAAAAATTCAGGGGTCCCAATATTTTTTGGGCCCCCCACTGTAATTTTGTAAGGCCGAAAAAAGCCAAGACGTCCACCCCAGTTCACCCCTGTTTTGCCTAAAGGTAAAAGTACAAAAAGAAAAGAAAAGAAAAACCAAAAAATATTGAACTGACGTGCTGAAACATTTTATAAAGCACCATTTATACTTTCTATTTTTTTTTTTAAAAAATTGGGGAAATAGAAATTTTTATAGCAACTTAATAAGGGAATCGGGAATTCTCCAAAAGCTTTTTGCCGGGGCCTTTTAAAAACCTGTGTCAGACTGACACTCCCTTTAAGGTGGGCTCCCACGGGAGGAGGTGTTTAAAATCTGTGCTGTATTTATCTTCAAGGAAAAAAATCCAAAAAAGACTTGTAAATTTTCTTCAAAATTTAATTATTTTCAGGGGTCTTTTCCCCCTTTCTCACCCCAAAGATTAACTCCATTCCAAATGTGCTATAAAGGGAAAAGAGGGATTTTTTCACTAAACCTATGTGGGGAAAACGGGGGATAAATCTTTGGGGGAATGTTCACTGTGAGTGGTTTCACAGAATTTATTGTGAATACACCGAATGATATTATCTGTAAAATGTAAGTTCTTTGTGTTACTCTTATTTTTACTTATTTCTTTGGGTGTAAAATGAAAATGATGTTGACCCAATACAATAAATTGAAATTTTGGGCCCATCAGGCGGGCTGCCCATGATAATTATTTTCTCCAAAAACAAAAGTGTTTTTCCCAGCTTTTGACACTTTTTATAGGGGCCCTTTTTTTTGTTGTTCATGGGGCCCCTTTTTAGGGTATTCCATTTTTTTTTTCCCGGATAAAAAAAAATTTTTTGGCGACCCCTGTCAATGTCATATGTATGGCGGAAACCTCCACTGAATATTTTTTTTTTTTAGGGGAAAAATATATTAAATGTTTAATATTTATTTATTTTTTTTGACCTTATTTTTTTTTTTTTTTTTTGTGTTTATTTAGATTATGCAAAATTTTTGTTTTTTTTTTTTATTTCTATTTAAATTTTTGTTTTTTTTTCCCTGTTAAGCAGATTAATTTTTTTTTTTGTGGTTTTGTTTTTGTTTTGGGTTTTAAGATTATAAATTTTTATTTATTTGTTGTTTTTAAAATTCTCCCTTTTTGGGGGGAGCCTTGTTGTCATCCCAGTCCGCTATTTTGATTACTTTAGTTTTTTTTTCTGTTCCCAGATAAAGTAATAGGGTGGGGCAGTTTGTAAATTTTTCTTGGGTTTGTTTTTTAAACCTTAGATTTTTGTTTCATTTAAATCTCTTTCTGAAATAAAGGGATGATAGACTCCGAAAAGCGTAAGCAAAAAAGGGGGTTTCCCATGTCATTTTTTTTTGGGACCAAAAAACCCCTTTTTTTTTGGGAAAATTTTTTTTAAAATTTATTATTACTCAAGTGGATTTTTTTTTGTTTTTTGATACAAGGAAAAATTATCTACCTCTCCCTGCCTCTGTGCACGAATAAACCCCATTAGGGAAAACTGTCATAAGAGGAGGGACACAGCTTTTAAAGCAGGCAAAATAAAAAAGTTTACAACTTTCTAAATCAAAAAACTTTAAAAAAATTTTTGTTTTCTGTCAGGAATGGGAATTTTTTTTTTTTTCCCTTTTAAATTCATTTTAAAAGGGTTTAAACCCGTTGGACTTTTTTAATAGAATCCTTCACTGTCCTTCCCATTATTTGGTTGGGCCAAGGGGTTTTTTTTAAATTTTCCCCAAAAGGGTTTCCCCTGTCCCTTTTTTTTCAGGTTTGGATTCCACCCATGCAATACTAGCACTAAGGTTCCACTAGGCCAGTAAAAAAAAGAGCAAAAGGCTGGTAAAATTTTTAACATGTTTTCCCTAAGGAAACCTTTTTACAGTAAAGCAATTAATGCAAAGTCTATTTTTTCCTTTTGGGCCCTAATTAGTTATTCTCTTATTTCCTTTTTAAGGCCTGTACCCCCTTACTAAAAGATATCTCAAACCCCTTTTTTTTTGCCTTAAAAGAAATTTAAAAAGAACCCCGAATTTTTTTCCAAATAGACTCGGGGGGACCATGGGTATGCTCCCTTTTAACATGGAAACCCAAAAATAGATAATGTTCTGGAGATTCTGTCTGGTCCAGGATACACAATTCCTAATTATGTATGTGGGAAGTTTTTGGAAAAACCCGGTTTGGGGTCCCTTGGAGAAACCCGAATCCAGACATATCTTTAAACTTGGCAAAATATTAAGAAATTTTTTGGGGGCTCCCAGGTAAGCTTTATGTTTTTTCCTTTCTTTCCACAAAAGTGGGAAAATTTAAAAACCATTTTTGGCTCATTTTGCCGTAATGCCCCATTTTAAAACGGGAAAAGTGGACGGGGGGTGGCTTTTTGGGTGGGTAACAATGTAAAAAAGCATTAAATTTTTTCACTTGGGACTTTTTGTTTGTATTTATTGTTTTTATGCTATCTAATAATTTGGGGAATTTTGTTTTGAATTACCATTGCATTGGCTGTAAATTTTATGCATTTTTCACATTTACTTTTTGCTGAAGCTCTAATCATGGTTTATTAAAAATAGAGATGAATTCAAATTTTTTTTTATGTAATTCTTTCATTGCAAATTTCCCCCCACATTGTTTTTTTTGGTAGAAACTTTCCCTCATTTTTTTTTTTTTTAATTTATTGAAATAAAATATTTTTTTAGAATTCATATAAAATTTGCATATATGATATTTGTATGTATGTCTAATCTAGCACTTTTTTTCTTTAATTGGGTACAAAATTTTGGGAATTTTTTGCTGGGACTTATTATTATCATTGTTTGAAAAAATTATTTTAGGTATCTAGTACCATGTCTAGTGTCATGTCTGCCATGTCATGAGGGAAGTTGGACCTAGTTGTTCAGCTATTCTTTTCATTGCATCTTTGGGAAAAGTTTTACAAATCTTTTGTTTTAAATTTTAGTTTAAAAATCCCGTCTTTCAAATTTTTGTGATAATTAAACCCCCCGGAAGAAAAAATGGGCCTTTAAATCTGGCTGCCACCTGGTTCCCAGCCTGAATCTTGTCTAGTATGTCTGTGGGAGACCCCACTGAATTTCTGTCATCAAGTGATCCCCTGGAAACTGCCTTCCTGGTCTGATGCCAGTTGTTAGAAGCAATTTTCTCTTTTAATTTTTTGAAAAATTTCCCAATGGTGAAAAGTGGGGAAAAGGGTAGGCCAAAAACACCCCAAAACCCTGTCATAGTCATTGTTTTTTGTATTTTGTTTATTAGGGGGGGGCCCCTGAAAAAAAGTTCAGTATTAAAAAATTACCATTAATACATTAGTTCTTGTCCTGCCGAATTTCCTAAACCCCTTTTAAAAAGTGTTTTTTTAAACCCCATAGCTGTGAAAAAGAAAGGGGGGTTGGGCCTGGTTTAAACATTTTTTTTTTTTTTTTTTAAATTTTCTTAAGTTTTAAACCCGTTGGAATCAGTTTTCCCTTTCCCTCCGATTCTTTTTTTAGTATTGAAAGGAAGGTGGTGGAAGCAATATTCTTTTTGGGTGCTGGAACTTTTTGGGGGTGATTTAGGGTTTTATTCGTACCTGATTGGAGAGTGGGAGCGCAAAAAGGAAATAACTCGACTCCCCTTTCCCAGTGGCCCCCGTCAAGTTTTGGTGAGGTGGGACGGGACGTACAGTTTCCCAAAATATGTAGCAACAGAAGACAGTACAGTATTCTCTCCAACCTAGGAATACAACAAGAGTGTTTTACATTTTCCCTCATTATTGTCATGTATATTAGTCCTGTTAAATAATTTGATAATACATCTTAATAGTTTTGGATCAGTGGAAAGGGGACTCTAGCTAACTGGGGTCTAGCTGTTGCACAATATATGGAGTCTTGCTTCTTTAAGCTCCTTATAGTATATCTGGGTCATTCCAACCATTCATTCTTCTCCTCTACATATCCATTCTCTAGAGCTAACTTTTCTTCATTTGCTAAGTTAGAGTAGAGGTTTTGAATCTTTTTTATCCTGTCCTATTTTTAATTTGGGCCCCAAACTCTTGGAAAAAAGCAATCAGTTTAAAAAACCCTACAAAACGTGGGAATTATCAAAGTTCATGGTACTTATCTAATCCATAGGGATTATAAACCCATTAAAAGTTTCCCTACTAAATGTGCAATTTTAAAAGTAGACCCCCCCATTTAAAAAAAAAAACTTTAAAGAATTATCCAAAATGACCAAACACGTGGGGCGTTGTTCATTTCGTGTTGGGGTGGGTTTTGGGCCATTTATAAGCTCAATTGTTCAAATGTGGCCAATGCGGACAAACACGTATCTTCCCCTTCTGTTTTAGGGGCTTGCTCGGGGTTTCTTTTTTGTGCAGTTGAAAGCAAAAATGCTTTTTATTTAAATTTTTTTGTCACAAATTTGGGAACAAAAAAGTCAATTTGGGTTTTTCGGTTTAAAAAGCCCGGGATCCCGTTTAAAATGATAACCAGAAAGATTGGGCGCGATGTTCGGCTAAATGACAGATAACAGTTCCGCTTGTTCATGACAAGCTAAATAAGTAAAAGACATTCAAAAGGATTACAAATTGAAACAAAAATCCTCCCCTGTCCCTCTTTGCCCAAAAAATTTTTGAAAAGAATGTTTTTAATTTCGGGGGAAAAGTTTTATAACATACCTGCAACCCTGTTTTTTATTTTCATTTTCCGTGGGGAAAGTTATTTAAACAGGGAGAAATGTATCAAGTCTTCCCTTATAATAAAAAGTTTTGCCTGCAAAGCATTGATTTTTTCATGCGCTTAGAATGTTCGATTCAGAACCTTGCAATCACAAACATAAACTGTTCAGATTGTTGAAAAATGCCCTTTAAAGATATGCCAATCTGGCACCCCCTGTTTCCTCAGTCAAGAAACTTGCTAATGTTCCATTAATCTCATTTATACATATGAACAATTCATCCCGGAGTTCAAATACGTACTGTACAACATGGCCACATGATAGCCATCTTATTTCTGTATGCAGCAATACATTTATATTCAGCTGCCATTTCACAACTAAGTTGTTTTCTGTAGTTTCCCTCTCTAATTTTCCTCAACCCTGATAGCTCTCACAAAAACATGATTTCCACAGTCAGAACTTTGCTTCTTTGCTGCTCTGACCTATGCAGGGTACATTCCCCCACACCCCCTGATCTGAAAACGGCCGGGTGGAGGAGATGGCTTACTTCTCTCTCCTACTGCACTTACCCAGTCTTTTCCCCCCGCCCCCTCTCTCTTTTCCCCCCCCTTTTGAGGTACACCCTCAGATCTTGGGCCATTTCCCCCAGAGTGGTGTTGTGTAAAAAATCCCCCCGGCTCCCCCCCGACAGTTTCTGGTCATTTTGCTTCATGGCTTCCCTCATTTCCTATCTACTGAAATCCCCACTCTGTCATGGGTGATTTCAAACATCCCCATAATGAACCCATTTCCTTCCTCTCAGTTACTTCCCCAAACCGCTTCTTTTGGGCCTCCCAAATTTTCAGCTCTCCCCCCCCAAAAGGGTGGGAACTCTTTTGATCTGGTTTTCTTCGTCCTTTCCTCAATTTATAACATTTACTAACCCCCTTATGTGCTCTATGACCTCTCCTTCACTTTTTACTAACCCCCCCCCCTTTGCTTTTTTGGACCCACCTGCCTTAAAAAATTTTTAGAAATATCCGCCCCATCACCACAGACATCCCACAGTCCCCATGCCCCCAAACTCCTCTTTCTTCTGTCCTGACCTGGTGGGTCAAAACAAAAATAAAGAAACTCTCTCAACCACCCTGGTATATTGGCACAACGCACCATCGCACCCCAGAGTCGACGCCAGAGCCTTGGGATACACCTCAGACTTGCTTTATGCGCGATGTTCCCAAGGGGGGTTTCTGGGTCTGTGGAGAAAATCAAAACTCCTGCAGACTTTTTCCACACAAAATTTAGGTTCAGGGCTTACCACTCTGCCCCTGCATTGTGCCAAGCAAGAATATTTCACCTCCTTCATCTCAACATTACACAAAAACCCAAAACACCTTCCACTGCCTCCTCAGGCCTAAAGCTCAGGCCCCAGTCACTGACCTCTGTGATAAAGAACTGGCTGCTCACTTCAAAGAGAAAATTGTCAGAATCTGGCAAAACATCTAATTTCAAACTGCAAGTAACATCCATCCCGTCCGTTTCCTGCACTTTCCTCTAGAAATATCCACCCCTCCCTCCCCACAATCCCCCAAATCTGCTCTCAGCTCTTGAAACCGATGACTGGAGAAAGTCCCAGCCCTTTTTGGTCGCTTTGCCCGACACCTGCTCTTTGGGCCCTTCCCTTCCACCTTGTCCAGTCTATTTCTCCCGCTGTCCTCTCTTACATAACTGCAATCTTCAACCACTCTCTCACCACTGGGATATTTCCATCCACCTTTAAACACGCTGTTATAACTCCTTTACTGAAAAAGCCCTCTCTCGACCCATCCTGCGCTGCTAATTACCGACCAGTCTCTAAACTTTGTCTACTTTCGCCTAACCCATTACCTCTCTGCTAATTCCCTTCTTGATCCTTTACAATCAGGTTTCCACACCTTACACTCAACAGAAACTGCTCTAGCTAAAATCTCTAATAATCCCCCCCTGCTAAATCTCAGGACAACTACTCATTGCTGCTTCTTCTGGATCTCTCTGCTGCATTTGACACCATGTTGATCACCAACTTCTCCTCAGCATACTCCCCACCATTGGCCTACAGGGCACTGCACTCGCTTGGTTATCATCTTACCTCCCTGATGGTTCCTTCAGTGTCTCTTTTGCAGGTTCTACTTCTTTTCCTCTCCCACTTGCTGTTGGGGTTCCATGGGGATCAGTTCTTGGTCTTCTCCTCTTGTCAATCTACACAACCCTAATTGGACAAACCATCATCAGATTTGGCTTCTCCTACCATCTCTATGCTGATGACACCCAGTTATACAACTCTTCCCATGACATCAGTCCTGTACTCCTACAAAACACCAGTGACTTTCTGTCCGCTGTCTCTGACACCATGTCCTCCCTCTATATTAAACTAAACCTCACTAAAACTGAACTTCTAATCATCCCACCATCTACTAACTGACCTCACCCTGCTGTTTCTGTTTCTTTGTGTGGCACCACCACAACTCCTAGGCAGCTGGCTCGTTGTCTTGGGGTTACACTAGATTTTGATCTGTTCTTTACCCCATATATTTAATCCCTTGCCTGCTCCTGTCACCTGCACCTCAAGGAAATCTCCTGAATCTGTCCTTTTCTCACCGTGGAAACAACTCAAACTCACATTATTGCTCTTATTTATTCTTGTCTCGACTACTGTAACTCCTTGCTTATCAGTCATCCTCTCTGCAAACTCTCCCTGCTCCAATCTGTCCTGAATGCACAAGCCAGGTGCATCTTTCTTTCCAGCCGCTATACTGATGCCTCTACCCTGTGTCAGTCACGGCACTGGTTGCCTATTCAGTACAGGATACAACATAAACTCATCACTCTCACCCATAAGGCTCTCCAAAGCGCTGCACCCTTCTACACCTCCAACCTCATCTCTGTCTACCAACCTACCCGGTCTCTTCTCTGTGCTGATAATCTTAGATTACATGCCTCAGTCACCCGAACCTCCCATGCTGGCCTCCAAAATTTTTCAAGTGCGGCACCAGTTCTCTGGAACATGCTACTGCGGGCGATCAGGTACACACATAATCCTCATAGTTTTAAGAGTGCCCTGAGAATACATCTTCTCAGTCTAGCTTACCAGAATCCCTAATGGCTAACCCCCCTACTCTCTAGCACATACATTCACTACAATTCAGCATTTATCTGTATATAGATGTAATGTTTAGGTTGCAGGTTCATCCGACTTCTATGTAAACCACCCCATATTTATGTGACATGGCTGGACCATTGTAAACCTAACACTTCTTACCCTTCGTCTCACCCATACACCCTAATAGATTAAAAGCTCTTGCGAGCAGGGCCCTCACACCTTGGGCGACATGTATGAATCTCGCCGCATCGGAGCGCACGGTTTCGCCCGATTTCAAGCGAAAGTTAGGCCTCATGTATGTCGGCGCCCGAGGTGCTCTCATACATGCGGTGAAAAGTCCACCACTTGTGATGAGCGATTGCGTTGACTATCGTCATCGGGTCGATAGTCGATATCGTCAATTATCAACACGGTATACGATAGTCGATAATAGATTATCGCCGATGACCATTAAAGTCTATGGGAGAGGAACAACACCTTCATTCTTACACCCAAACAGGGCTGGAGAAGCTGGAATTAACATCCACAGCAGTCAAATGGCTATGTGCTACATCTTAGGCAACACACTTAGGTTATAAAAGCCACAGAAAAAAATTCACAGACCATTCACTATCCCTGTCTTGCACCACAGCATGACCCTTAAACCTGCATGGCCCTCAAATTAAAAAGTGCCAGAAGGCAGCATGATTTGAACCATCATTTTACTTGAACTGGACATTGACTATACCTGTCCTGGGCCACAGCATGAGCCCAAACCTGCATGACCTCCAGATGTAAAAAGTGCCGGAAAAAGGAGTCTTTGAACCATCATTTTAGTTGAACTGGACATTAACTATATCTGTCCTGTACCTCAGTATGACCATTAATCCTGTCTGACCCACAGATTAAAAAGTGCTGAGAAAAGGAGTCTTTGAACCACCATTTTAGTTGAACTGGACATTGACTAGACCTGTCCTGGTTCAAGTCTTCCTGTACCTCCCTTGTACAATTCAGAGGAATATTTGTATCAGCTATTTTGTGCATGCCAGTTTTTTAGTGGTTTAATTCTAGAAAACACAGTTTTTTAAAATAGGATGGAATCCCACCACATCTTTGTTTCTCTTTTTTTAAATGTATTAAATGGGTTGTCTCACTACAGGGATTGCTAGCTCTGTTAAAGATCTTGCAAAAACAAGTCATTTTGCAATATGTGTCCATTAACAGTGTCCTACCTATTCCTGTTTTTGACAGCACCATTACCCTTGACCCACTTTTGACAATTGTGAAGAACAAATGTCTGTTAGAAACAACATTTTTTTTTTATAATAGGACCTATAGTATAGCTGCATGTCACAGCAAAATGTCCCCAAAAATTCAAAACATGACCCTTGAGCCACTTTTGACAATTGTGAAGAACAAATGTCTGTTAGAAACAAATTGCATTTCAAAGCAGCATAACCCAAAAATTATAAAAATGACTTCTCAGCCACTATTAAAAATTGTGATGGAGAAATGCCACTTAGAAGCCACATTTCTGTTCCAAAGGACCATAATTATAGCTGTATCTCACAGCAACATGACCTCAAAACCATTGACAATGCAAAAACTATTAAAGATAAAGTGAGTAAATGGAATATGGTGTTGTCATGAAACCTTGCTTACTTTTACAGTCTCCTCACAGCAAAACCAGCAAAATGAACTGTTGGGAAATGAGAATAAAAATTGCAGTAAGAAATGATCTTTTTAAAAAAAGTTTTCAAGAGGACCATTTCTGTTTGAAGAGGAAAGTGAAGGAGACCGGCAACTAAAAGGTGACCTCAGCAATTGGGGCCACAAAAATCATCAGAGAACCATGCCTGATTCATCGGGATGAAGGACAATCGATCCACATTATATGTGGAAAGCCGGATGCGTTTGTCTGTAATGACACCTCCAGCTGTGCTGAAGGTTCCGCTCAGATATGACGCTGGCTGCTGGGGAGGACAATACTCTATGGCGTGACGAGCCAGCTCGGGCCATTCGTCCATTCTGGATACCCAGAAGTCTATTGGGTCCGGAACACATGCAAAAAACATCGGTGTTGAGACGCAGATAGTCGTGCACCATGATCTTAAGCTGATCTCTGTGTGTTGGATGTGTGCCCTGCATTGCATGCGTCGGTGATGGTGGTAAATAAAGATTTGGCCAGAGGTCACCCATTAGGCTTCTGCCACCTTGCTGCTGGGTGGCTTGCCGCTATGGCTAGTTGGCACTCTACTGCTGTCACGTCGCTGATGTTGTTCCACCATGACATATGAAGAACGTGAAGCAGACGCAACAGATGTCTCCATTTGATCAATCAGCAAGGTCTCCATTTCCTGCATTTTACTATCTATTTGGGTGGGTGGAAGGAAAAAGTGCTGAGTTTTGTTTTGTACCGGGATCCAGGAGGGTGGCCACCCAGTAACTGTTGTTCATTTTGATGGCCTTAAAGGGGTTTTGCCACCATGTAATGTTGACGTGGGAACCTCCAAAATGGGTATTTAATCACTTTTCTAAATATATGTGATTAAAAAAAGTGAAAACTCTGAGAGATACAGCATTTCTCAACCTCTCTTGGTTACCACAAAGCTTCCCCTAGTCACGACCCAGGAGCTGAAAGGCCGCGCTTGCGTGAATCACTTCTTATCTGATGACAGGCAGAATGAATGTTTTTTTAAGTCACCGGGTAGCAATATGTTTTCTTTTGTATACACAATAACTAGCTGTAGTGTTATTAGATCCCTGCTTTATCTGATGAAGAAGCTTTCAAGCTGCTGTGTAGAATAGGTGTTCTCTTTTGTATACAGAATTCACAAGTTATTGTTTGATTATTTGAGTGAACATGTTACAGGATCCCCTTATGCAGGGCTCTGTTCTCTGGCTGTGTGTGTCTGTGTGCATCTCTGTGAGCTCCGTGATTTGTTTACATTACATAAGCTGCTTAGCAGATACGGTTTCTCCTGACAGTGCAGTGTACGAGCCTGTGTCTTGCTGTATTGAATCCACTGTTGTACTGTTTATTAGTTCACTTAAGTTTTGAGACGCTCCCTTTGGAGTCCTCACTCCCACCTCCCCTCTCCCTCTCTCCACTGCAGATTCATGACTCAGCGTGATTTGTTTACATCTTGCTCTCATGCTGAACGGAGGTCAGTACTTGGTCTGGTGGCAAATCCCCTTTAATGCGAGGATCATGTTGGAGGAAATGGAGAATCCAAGCACTCATGTGAGAGATGGAGCCTTGATTTCCCAAGCCTCTGGGTCGAGGGGCACTAGCAAACTGATCTTCCTCATCTTCCTCCTCCGCCTCAAATTCGCGCCAACCTCTTTCCAAGGCAGGGACGTCGGTAACGTCTGTGTCTAGGAATAACTCCTCCTCCTCCTCCGCTTCCTCCGGCACAGCTTCAACACAGCCCTGACTTGCCTGAGATGATGCACCCTGAGAGCTGATGCGCCACCTTGCAATAGCCCTGGACCCCGAACCACTGCCTAATGAAGACCGATAAAATTTGAGAAACTGTCGGGCCTTGTGGATTCGTCGGAGAAAAAGGGCCCCTTTGTCCGCATCTGTGTCGTTTCCTCCGTCGCTGTGGGACCTGATGTTTCAGAGTGCCCAACGATCGTTCCAGAACTAAGATCACTACAATGGTTCATGCTGACAAGGACATTGCCCGTATGACCATTTGTGGCTTCTTCAAAACGGGGCAAGGATGGTGCAGAGCTCTTCACCTGCCTCCAATTCAGTGGCTAAAACACCCGAGGTCCGCACGTGCTTGTCAGGCCATGTGTCACTTGGTACTGCGTAATGGCATTGCACTGCTGCCACAATCGCTGAAGAATGTGGAGGGTGGAATTCTAGTGTGTTGCCACATCAACAATAAGACGGTTGACAGGGAGGCTGAGCTGACGCTGCAACGCAGCCAGGCGGGATGAAGCAGGGTGCGAACGGTGGAAGTGCGAACTCAGACCTTGAGCCTTCCTCAGCAAGGCAGTCCAGACCCGGGTTGCTTTTAGAAATTCTGGACGGGCAAGGTTCATGACATGTGCCAGGCAAGGGATGTGCTCCCGCCTACCCATCTTAAGGGGGGCCAGCAGATTTCGGCCCTTATCGCACACCACCTTGCCGGCACAAGGTTATTGTCACCCAGCCAGCGCTCGGTCTCGTTGCGGAGGAGCCGTCCACAACTCCTGACCTGTGTGTGGACGGTCTCCAAGACAGATTAATTTCAACAACGGCCTGGTTTCTCTGGCACGTGATGCCACCAGAGGACCTTGGGGAAAGAACCCTGCACCATCCCTGCGGTTTTGAAGAGCGGTGCCGAGCCTGAGAGCCACCGTCACCCCGAGACATCCCCCCCAGTCACCCAGTGAGCTGTCACAGAGTTTATCGGGGCCTTGGCCTTGGTACTAGGCCATGTGGGCGGTGGTGAGATGGACTTTTCCGGAAAAAGATGCAGACAACGCGCTTGAAATTTTAGATGACACGTGGCTGGCCAGGGCAGGGACGGCTTTTCTGGCAAAGAAATGCCTGCTCGGCATTTGGTATTGGGGGCAGGCAAGGGGCCATGACGTGGCGGAACCCCATCTGTGTCCACCAGACGGAAAGGCAACTTTTTCCAAGGCCAAAAGCCTGGCAATGCCGAAATTCAGGCTTTTGGCTTTGGGATGGTTTGGGTTAAAGTGTTTCTTCTGCTCCCAAACCTGGAAGAAGAAGGTGGCTGTTTGATGGCCGTTTGTACGGCGTGAAAGGTCGTAAAAACTGGCGAAGGAGAAGGGTTAGGATGGGTCTTTGGGGGGTTGCTGGTGGTACTGGGCGACGGTGGGGGCTGAAGCGGAGGTGTTTCCCTGATCATGACTTGAGAGACATGGGCAGCTGAGGAAACCCCGCTTGGTTGGTGGCGGAGGAGGAGGGGAGACAGAGGGATGATAGTGGTTGGAGGCCCGGCGTCGGTTTTGGCCCCTTTTGGCCAAATGTTGCCTCCATTTCAACTCATGCATTCGCGCATGTGACTAGACATGTTGGTGGTGGTTTAAAACCTAAGGTTCTTGCCTCTACTTATGGTTTTTCGGCAAAGGCGGCATATGACATCGCTGGGTGAATCAGAGGCTTGCTCAAAGAAGGCCCAGGCTTGGAGGTCCTGGACCCTTTTTGATGGCGATAACGAGGAGCTGGGTTTCCGCTGACCGTTTGGTGGGAGAATCATATCAGCGGACTTCTGCGACCCGCCCTCTCCCTTTTTAGGCGGGGACCGTATGGACTACCCCATCGTCTTCCTCCTCGTCCAGTGATGAAGCGCTCGCAAGCAAATTCTGCTGAAAAGACCACGTTGGATCCGCAATGTCGTCATCATCATCATCATCAACACAGGTGACTTCGTCATCCTGGCATTCTGCATCCAGGAGCTGCGGGCTACAGCCAGAGGGACTGCAAGGCGTTGCCACCGCCCGGGATTTTTGCGTTGACCGGCTTCATTCACCTCCTCTGATGGCATCAGTAACTGGGCGTCAGAGCAGAGAAAATCATCCTCTTTGGCCTCTTGGTCTTTGGAAATGCCTTCTGACCCCAACCGCAATTTGTGGGTACACGAGTTGACATTTGGGCTGCTTCATGTTGGACGGATGCTGATGATGCTGATGACGACATTTGTGGCCGTGACTACGAGGACGAGGAGGTAAGACTGCTAGATGCAGGTTGCAAATTAACCACTGAAGAAAGATGGCGACGCTGTTCGTTACTGAGATTTTACAGAGCCCTGACACAGCAATGACAGGCCTGACGGTCCTGCAACTGACAATCCGTGGCATGCGTGTTGTCGCCAGCACTGGAAGGAGCCTTCTCTCGTCCCTCTACCTCCATGTCCTACCCCCTCTTTGTCCCCTTACCCCCAAATTTTCGTCCTTTTAGAAATATAAAATTTGAGAAGGTTTGGGAAGATTTTTGGAAAGTTCTTTAAAGAGGCAAACACAGCTATTGTCAAACCCCCAAATCAAAAAAAAATGTGGAAAAAAATTTTAAAACTGAAAGTAGATCTATCAAAAAGCTTGATGAAAAAAGTAAAAAAAACCGTATCTAAAAAAGTTTGGATATTAAAAGGTATTTTTGGCCCCTATTAGTACACTTGGTGACTACAAAATGGGTTTAAAATTTTAACTGCAAGGTGGCTCTTCAACCGGCCGCGCCAAAGTGGAAAAAAAACCCTATCTGAAATTTATACTGATAATAAAATGTATTTTTTTTGGCCCCATCAACCTGTGGTGACTACAAAAAGGGTGTATTCAAATTTAAGTGCAAGGTGGTATTATTAAAAAAGTTGGATGGGCAAAATTGAAAAAAAAAAAGTTCTAATGTTATACGAAATAAAGTTGAGTTTTGCACCTAAAAATAGACCTGCGTTATAGAAAGATCTGTATCCTAAATAAGGAAAGCAATGTTTAAACAAAGTCTTGGCTTCCAAAACCCGTATCCTTTATGACTTGTCGTGTTCGCCCGCGGGCCCCCCTCCCCCCCGACTTTACACGGGGAGTGCTCCTTTAAAATTCTTGCCTAATACCCAAAATCTGCAAATCTCTGATTAAATAAATTGTAAGGACACAGTAAAAGTAGAGCTGTCTTGTGAAAAAATTAAAAAAATTTCGCCTTTTTTGGGGATGTTTTGGGCAGGGCAGAGCGCAGTTCCCCATGTATGGGGACGTACAGACAGATCATGAAAAAGGAAGGGGTGTTCTATGTAAAACGGGTCATGTGATTTTTTCCCGCCAAGCAACCATAACATCCCCGTATGACGTAGACACACTTTTCA
>JAODAL010053166.1:0-25480 GCA_025379985.1 Phyllomedusa bahiana | reverse complement strand
CCAATTTACGCCCCTGGGCGGGCGATTTCCTCCCATCCGTTTCAAAAGGCCACCATATCTCGTAGCTCACATGTTGAAAATTGGGCCCGGGTGCCCCGCCTGCTTGGGCCCTGTGGTGTAGGGGCCCCACTGGATATTGAGGTTTGGGAGAAAGGGGGAGCAAGGTGACACTTTTCCCCACGTTCTAACCCCCAATAACGTTTCCTTGCCCACTTACCCAAAGGGGCCACATTGTTGGTTTTTGTTAATGGGGTTTGGGGAGCCTTCCGGATGTGGTTTGCCCCCCAAAACTTTTTGAAGGAATACGTGGATGGTTCCCGAAGAATCCAAAAAGTTAGTTTCCCCGACATTCCCCAAAACCCCAAGGTTGGGTTGGGGGCCACGTGGGGTTTGTGGTGATGTCAACGACTGTTGTTTTGCGCTTTTACAGAGCTGCAGAGGGACAGCTCAGTCTTTTTTGGTGACGCTAACCGGCCCCCCGAAGTGTGGTTTTCCTCTTCCGCAAATTAAATAATTGCCCCAAAAACCCCAAAAGATGAACAAATTATGTTTCCCCAGGAACCCCAAGTGCGACGTTAGTTGGGAAGTAGTTAGGGACCCAAACAACCCGGGGTTTGTGACACACACTTGTTTTCCCGCACATTGCCCTGTGGAGGCCACTGCAATTTTTTGCCTAAAATGTTTTTTGGCCCCAAGGTGTTAAACGCCCCTTTCAAGTTGATGGTTGTTATATTGCACATATGTTACCTCCTCCAGAGCTGTGTCCGCTGCCCCCTATTGTCAATCGGGGCAATCCCTGGCTCTAACACACTTTGGTGACCATTCCTCCCTCAATTATCAAATCCGTCATTTCAGTTAGCACCCAGTTGTTGTTTGACATCATATTCCCCCTGGAACTGCATCCATCACACCACGATTTTTCACTTAGGTGGAAAATGTGATTTCCCTGATTTTTAACTAACACAGCTGGGCTGTTGTTTTTTGGCCTCTATTTTTCCTATTTGGCATAGAATTTTTTTCCAGCCGGGGAAATATTCGGCCCTGTATTGGTTTTCCCGGTTATTTTTTAAGAGGGAATGGTTCACAGTTTTTTGGGGTGCAACATGCTGCCACCCCCTCCCAGCTGTGCCCCCGCATTCGCTAATGTCCTGTGGGTTTTAATTTAAAGGGTGTTTTGGGCAATCTAAATGTGGCTTTTGTTGCTCGAGCAGGGGCTTTTGTGGCCCATCTGCACTTAGCTCCTGTGTGTGATCACAATATTTTTTAGCTGTCAATCTCGTCTAAAGTCCCCGGGCTGCTGCGTTAGATTTTACCCCAAATTCCAGGGCCCTTCCCAATGGGGGTCTGTGTGTTGTGCTGGGACCCAAGTTGAGGGTCCCCTTCTGTCGGGGTCACCAGCCGGGAAAGATGGCTGGGGCCGGGGGGCACAATATGAAATTTAATCGGGTGTGACCCCTAAGTCATTGTCTGTTGGGCCCTGTTTTCCCCCCCCTTCCTCCCCGACAATCTTGGGGGCACGTCCATAGTGCTTGCGAACTATGCGCTCCCCCGCATTACTTTTCAACTTTGTGGCTATTGTTGGGGGCACATTGTGCCTTGCAAAAGCCCGGAAGCAAGTTTTTTGGTCGCCCCCAACCTTCCTCCCTTTGGGGCTCTTGGTGGTTTGGAAGAGTGAAATTACTTCTCAAATGGTGGCATCTGTTTTGGTGATCTGATTTTTTGGTTTAGGGGACTAATTTTTGATTGCCCATGTGTGGCAGGGGGCCCCTGTAATGTGTCTTTGGGACACACGATCGTGTAAATTAAAGTCCGCACCCTCCCATAAAATAATGCCGACAAAGCCTAGTCAGGTTTGTGGGCGATTGGGGGCGCGTGGGGGGCGAAAAAAAACCGCAGGCTGCATGCTATTTTTCACATTGTCTGGCAGGGGCATTTTTTACCCGTGGATTTTTGGGGACAAGACATTTAAGCTTGGGGGTGTGCGTCCAATCAATTGCTCAGATGGAAAGTAGCGCCGCGGAAGAAGGGAGTTTTCGGCCTTCCTCATCAAAATTGCGCCGCAATGGTCCAACACATTGCTGCCCTTTGAAATGGCCCGCGGAAGGAGGGCAGTTGCGCCCTTTATTCTTCGGGGGCGCCGCTACTGCTTCCAATGCAAATGGTGTGATTTGAAAGTGCCGACGCGGAAGAAAGGCGCAGTTGCGTCCTTTATTTTTTGGGGGGCCCCCCGGGTTGCGTCCAATAAATTGGTGTGATTTGAAAGTGGCCCCCCGTGGAAGAGACGCACGTTTCGCCCTTAATTCTTCGGGGCCGCTACCGCGTCCAATTCTATTGGGTTTTATTTTAAAAAGGGGGCTGCGGAAGAGGGCGCAGTTCGCCCTTGCCTCGTCGCAAAGGTGCCGCCATGCTCCACACTATTACTGACCGTGATTTGAAAGTGGGCCCCGGGAAGAGACGGGGCAGGTTGCGCCCTTTATTCTTTGGAGGCCTGCTTTCCCCGTCCAATACAAAGGGGTGAATTGAAATGGCGCCCCGGAAGAGACGCACGTTGCGCCCCCTTTATTTTGGGGGGCCGCTACTGCGTCCCAAAACTTTGGGGTTTATTTTGAAAAAAAAGGCGCCCGGAAGAACGCAGTTGTCCCTTTCCTATCGCAGGTGCCACACTGCTCCCACACTATTGTGACTTTTGAAAGTGGGCCTCGGAACACGGGGCCCCCTGCGTTCTTCTTAGGGGGCCCGTATGCGTCCCAAACCCATTGAGTGATTTGAAAGTGCGCCCCGGAACACAGGGTCCTTTCCCCTTAGTCTTGGGGGCGCCCCTACCGTCCAACCCTATTGGGTGAATTTTAAAATGCCGACGCGTAGAAAAGACGCTGGCGCCGGGATGGTTGGCATGTGGGCCCCCTATTTCCCTCCCAAGACGTATTTATGGCCCCAAAAAGTGGGGGGTATTAGCACGTGAGTCATAATGAATCGCTCTCCAAACCTTGACACATTACGCTCGGAATCGACCCCAAGGGCCACGCTGAAAATGTTAGGCATGGACTAATTTTTGGCCTAGTAAATGTGGTGACTTAGGTCTCCTACCAAAACCCCCAAAAAAAAATACTTCAACCTTTAGTAACCAGCAACACACTACAGTTGTCTAAATTAAAACTCTCATCTAGAAAGCACTATTTCCCGGAATCCACTCTGTCCTGTCTTCTCACCTTTCCCCCCCACTCTGCCCATTGCATGTGGCCTGCAGTTGGTGCTGTGGGTGTGGTTCTTTCTTGGCCTGGTGAAAAACACCACACCCAAAATCAAACCCCATCGTGCAACCTTTTGTCCTGCCCGGGTCGTTTTTCCTCACATTGTCTGGTTTTTGGAAGTCAAAGTATTTTTAAAGGGGTTGGGGTTTTTCCGCAAACCATCTGACAACAACAAGGGGTGGCTCCCGCTGGCGGTTTGGTAGTTGGCCCAATGCAGCCAACTTGGCCAAAAAGGGGGTTTTGTAGTGTTGAAATGGCACCTTTTTGATAGTTACATGCCTTTTCATCTTCAATCTTAGGCTTCCAGTCCTCGTTGAAAATGTTAAACTCCCAACCCGGGTGGGAAGCGTGGCCATGTTAAAAGGGCAATGTGTATGGAATTGGGTTTCAGGATAATGTGCTTACCAATGTCCCCAGGCAGTTGAGGGGGCAAGGCTGCTGAAATGCAGTTCAAATGCTTTGGTTTTTTTTCTATGTTTTGGCTTTGGGAAATATCGAATTCGAAGGTTCAAACAAAACCCTTACTTTTTTTCGTTGGGGGTTAAATTTACCTTACCGTCTTCTTGGTGGAAAGATAAACGGAACAATTGTATGTAGTTTTTCCTTTGTAGGTGCGCAGATCTTTGCCTGATTGGCACTGGGTTGTGCTGCCTACCATACCGGCTCCTCCGTGCTGCACCCAAAGACTCAAGGCTGGACCCCTTGCCGACATTTTTACGCCGTGGTGCCAAATGGTCGTCGTTTCCCCAATGCCGTAAGTGCACCATATGGAGGACCAAGGGGTGGAAGAGGTCCCTAGTCCGGAGCAACTCCATAACATCAGGTACCAAATGCAGATCGAAAGATCTACAATTGGGTGACCCAAGTATGGCCAACAATGTTTGCATAACTCTTATCCTCATTACAGCAAACCTGTGAAGATACCCACTATCCTGTCTGGATACAATCACTACACACATTGGAAAGCTTAAAACTCAATAGTCAATACTGACCCTTGGAACAGAGGGAACGAAGCTCCTTAAAGTACGCCAAAGTGGACAACCAAAAAGTCAGTGTTCTAAATGCCAATCAGATTGTCGAATGCTCCAAGGCAGAAAATGTTACACAAGTCATCCATTTGTTTTCATGTCTGTCTCCCAAGCTTGGCCCTAATTACACCTGCCCAAGATCAAGTCATTGGTGTGCATTGTCACCTTGACTTCATGTGGTAAGCAAGGCATATTTGCACATTGGGTCAGGATACATGTGTCATGTTTGAAGTGCATTAGAGAACCAAAGAATGCAACCGTCGCACAGTCGATAGTCAGGGACATTGTTTGAATGCAAACATTCACACTGTTTGGCTCTAAATTAGATACCACTGAACCAACCCGTTAATCCGAAACCATTTTAGCCACAGGTGTCAGTGGTGTGCTCAACATTATTGGAAGCATCAAAACATCACTGCCTTATGAGGATGCTGGGAGAAGATAGACGTCCCATTCACACCACACACAGGTTTCCATACCTTTAAGAACGAATCAACAAGCTGCTCATTGTCATCAATCATGTGCTTTATACAAATCATAATAAACAAAACAAAAATCTCCACAAAAAACAAACATTATTCCGGCGGAACCTGCAACAGGCTCAGGATGGCCCGATTACTGCCTAAAATTCAAGAATATACTGAACAAGTGTTCTTTCGATTTGATATTACTTACAATCGAAACACTACAAATGAAATTGGCTGATTCTTCCGCACGAATCACATCCATTGAACAACAACTTAGTACCTCCACACCACTTGAAGAGTGGACTACTATCAAAGAACGTAATGAAAAGAACATCGCCGACTTCCGTGCTACTAACGAAGCAAAGAAACGTGATAAATTTCTACGAGATACTGAAGATTACCTGAACGATCAAGTACGCAAATGGCAAGATTACTCATCTTTACGACAACGCTATCGTCCATATCGCACAGCCCAGTTCCGACAGCGAATGGTCTACATCTTCACAACGGCCTTTTTTAGGCCACGACGTCCATATCAGTCCAACCACAGACGACCATATATAAATGTCCCACACGGAGGGGGAGGCGGAGACTTGACACTAGGACGTATACAGACACGCTCCCAGGTGAGTCCAACTTAGTTTTTAACATTTCTTCACGCAACCTTAGTCCATTAGAAATGACTGTACTCAACAAAGGTCTATCCTTTTGCCCCACTACCCCCTTCGACACTTTCTCACTTGAGGAAGATCTCCAACGATTCTATAGAACTATCAGACTTAAAGCCCACTTTTCAGAACCACACGATGCCAGAATTCCACATACCACCGTACATACCATAGACCACTCAGAGTCTCCCTCAACCTTCTCTATCTCTCAATTTCACCTCCGTTCCAAATCTACCTTTAATCCCCCCAAAAAATACCACTCCATAGAAACATTAATTTCCCTTATTGAAAAAGATCTGGCCAAACTACTACCAGACATACAAGAAGGCCATTTTAAATACCGTACCAATCTCTCACCACTAGAAGGCTCTGCCCTTAATGATCTTAAGAAAGCCGAAGATATCATCATTAAACCCGCGGATAAAGGCGGTGCTCTGGTAGTTATGGACAAATCCACCTACACCGAAGAAATCTATCGGCAATTGGCAGATACCGACACCTATACTCCCCTCAGTCAAGATCCTACCCCCTCCATTCGTCAACTCATTTCTAATAAATTACAACTACATTTATCTCTTCACAATATTGATTCTAAAACTGTTACTTATCTAACTAATCATCATCCTATCACTCCTGTCTCCTACATTCTCCCCAAAATCCATAAGAACCCAACCAAACCCCCTGGTAGACCGATTGTAGCCTCCACCGACTCCATCCTCTCACCATTATCCATTTTTCTAGAAAAAATTCTCACTCCCTTGGTCAAATCTACACCCTCTTTTCTCCTTGACACTAACCATTTTCTGTCCAAAATACATTCTATTTCCCCGGTTCCACCAGGTTCCCTATTAGTTACATGGGACGTAACTAGCCTCTACACGTCTATAGAACACACCCATGGTATTGCCGCAGTAGAACAATTTTTGGAACAAAATCATTTTGACTCTCAATCTATTCTATTCTGCATCGATCTCCACCAATTGACTTTATACAATAATTGGGGATCAATTTTTTTCTTCAACGTAGAGGCACAGCAATGAGGAGCAATGTTGTCCCCCCTATGCCAATATCTACATGGCTAATATCGAACAGAATCATCTTTACAACCATGATCTTTTTCGCCAACACATCATCACACGGCTTTGATATATAGATGACATATTTTGCATCTGGAATGGCACTACTCAATCACTTCTATCTTTCCATACCTATATCAATTCCATTTTTCCTACTTTACAATTTACCATCCATTATAGCTCTGACTCTATCAATTTTTGGGATACCACCATCATTACTGATTCCTCTGGCAACCTTTCCTCAGATCTCTACACCAAACTTGCAGATCGTAATAGCCTACTTCACTTTACCAGTAATCATCCACCCAATACCAAGAAATCATTGCCCAGTTCACTAGAATCAACCGCATTGTACAGGATGCAATGACTCGTCAGACTCGCCTCAAAACGATGGCCCAACGCTTTAGCGAACGAGGCTACTCCTCTGAATTACTTCACCCTACTGATAACTCTCAACCATTTACACAACCTTCCTCTTCCCCTAAACCCCCGAGGATCCCCATTATTCAAAAATATCACCTATTCAGCCCCAAAGTTGTCAACATTATTCATAAACACTGGTCTATCCTCTCCCGCGCTTATCCCTCTATTCCTGAATTTCAAAACCCTCCACTCCAATGCTTTAAACGTGATAAGAATCTTTGCGACCATCTTGTCAAAGCTTATTTTGGACCAACTAAACAGAATATGAGACAAACATTTCTTAACACACAACGTAAAGGGACTTTCCCCTGTCTATCATGTGCCCAATGCTCCTCTGTTATCAAAGGAGAATTTTTTACTTATCCTCTCACCGGGAAAAAGTACCCCATTAATGGATACTTTACATGTCAATCTAACTTTGTTGTCTACCTTCTTAAGTGTCCATGTGGCCTAGGATACGTGAGCCAAACTTCACAACCTATCAAAAATCGGATTTCCAAGCATAAAACTGCCATTCGCTGCCACAAACTTTTATTACCCATACCAGCCCATTTCATTAAATGCAACCATTCTCCAGCACAGCTTCGTTTTCAGGTAATCTAACACGTTTCCGCCCCCAGAAGAGGAGGCAATCGGCTTAGTCAACTACTACGTAGAGAGCGATTTTGGATCCATACGTTGTCTACCCTGGAACCTTTTGGACTTAATTGTGATTACGACATGACCTATTAATTCGTCCTAGCGAGTACATCCTTGTTTAGTTTAGCCACGATTCTACTACTGTGCTCCCTATTTCTGTTGTGATATAACACAGATTTTACGTATATTTTATTTACACCAGTTTTTTCTTCTCTCCTTCCAGACTAGGTAGTCTTTCTTTTCAACTGGAGTGTCCTATTCAGGTTGAGTATGACCGCTCCAGTCCACCTTCCCCGTCTTTCTCTCTTGGTTCCTTTTTATTCCCTTCTCTTTTTTCTTCCTTTTATGTTTTATTCTCCTTTTTTTCTTTTCTCCTATTACCATTCTATGCTTTCTTTTTACCTTCCTTTTTCTTTCCATATTTCTTCTCCCCTTTTTTACATAACACTTTTATTTTCCACCACCTTTTTCCTCTATGCCTTCTTATATATATTCCTTACCCACTTATCCCTTTTATATCACGTTATATTGTCTTTTTCCTTTTTCCCTCTGTTTATCCTTACTCCAGAGTATTCTCTATTTATTTGCCATTTTTCCCCCTTTTTACATTTTACATTTTCCTGCTATGACTACCTTATCTCTACATTCCTTTCCTTCCACTCCACATTCTCTATCACCTCTATTTCCTTTCATTTCTCCCTCCCTTACACTCCCTTTATACACACTCCGCATTATTGCACTTTTATTCTCTTCTCTCCACACCTCTTCATTTTCTCGCCGTTCTCACTCAGTCTTTACTGATTTTGCCCTTACCCTTTCTAGCCATTCTGTCCTCTCTGCGCATGCGTGGACTTCTGGTTTCCCGCGCTGACGCCTTTTTTTAGGCGTCCCCGCGTTCCTCTACATGGCGCTGCTCCTCTTACCTACCGGACGTCTTCCGGATCTCTCCTCCTGGCGCTAGGTATTTTTACATCTCCTCTCTGGTTACCTTTGTCCCACCATCTCTATTCCTTATATTTATTATGTTCTTGTATTTCCTCAGCCTCCACCGCCTCATATGGATTCTCCCCTACTTATAGGTAATTCCTTGGCCATTTTCTACCTCCCTCTATCCACCTCTACTAGTCCACTTATTATGTTACCCTTTCCTTTCTTTTTTAGCCGCCATCCCATATAACTCAGCTACTGCTGGTATTGTTGCCTATCATCAACTTACTCTTACGCATTACAGGTATACTCTATGTTTTTCACCCTTATATCACTCTACATCTTCTTGTCCTCTCTTTCCCCTTCTATTTTCTCATTCCTCTAATTTTTATCCCTTTTTTCTTTTTCCTTTCTACCCTCACTTTCTTCCTTCCCCTTCTTTCCTTCCACTTTTCTTTGCCGTCTCTCCCATTTGCACTATCTCTCCTTTTTCCTCTTATATTATTGCCAATTATTTGTGTACTCATTATGTCTATATTTCTCCTAGATGTTGTTTGAGAAAGGCCTGCTGGCCGAAACGTCACACAGTGACATCTATCTCTAACTACACATGCTGTTAATATTCTAAATTTTGTGCAGTAATCGGATCTATTTATTCTCTATTTTATGGAGCAAATTTGCATAATACTATTCACTTCGTAAATAAATGTATCACTACTTGCATAAATTTTGGTGTGCCGGTGTTTATTTCCATTATTATATGTACTGGTCTTGCGACATTTACACCTGAGCACCCTTCCTCTTATTGCCTAAGATGGTGTGCATGACTTATATATTTTCACACTGGATATTACGGTCAATCCTGGCCACATTGCGTTCGATCCGGTCCACCGCAGCCCTTAATTGGCGCCTCTCCTCCTGGGCTGTTGAGTCCGGTGATGGCTGGCCTGGACCTTGTGGCTCAGGGGGGACCGGCACTAAATTTAGAGTCACATATTAGTCCTGTTGGTCCGGGGAGTGAAAGAGAGAATCAAAGGTCAGGATGGCAAGATGGCAAGCCTAATGACATCCATGTCCCCCCTCTAGTTTTCATTTGGTCATCATCAGCTCAGACTGTGTTTGACAGGTCACAAAAGTGTGTGTTTCAGCCTGGCCTGTTTTGGCCAAACAAGGAATGCGCGATTCACATGACATTTTGAGGTTGCGTCAGAAAGGAATGGGGTTGGCACATTGTGACCTGGGTCGAGGACCAATCCTCTTACAATGACTCTTTTGGAAAACCACCACCATTGTTTGCATCTCTTAAACATGATGGGCCACCATGAATGTGTGCAAAGTATGGTCCACTTACTATGTCTGGGTCCAGCCCTTTGGCACTTTCCTCCACACTCACCTCCACCGGCAGTTTGGCACTGCTTGCCGTGCGGCTGATTTCTTCGCCTGTTGAAAGATGAGAACATCCACAACTCAGGTAACATAGTTCAAACCGTTTTCCGCTACAGGATCGATTGAAACATGACATTCTCTCCTGTTGTGTTCTTTCAAGTTTAGGGGTTCACCACCACCCAGATGCAAGCAAGGTGTTGGTCCGGACTGGTGGGTAGGTAGTCTAGACCAATGATAGCGCAGACTTTGCCAAACATATGTTGGTGATATTGTTTGAAAGTCCTCGCTTTGCTTGGCCACTACCCAATATTTGTCAAGGGTAACATGTCCTGTTTGGGCAGAAAAGTGATGGTCACATCGCTCTCCCAAACTGTCCCACTCCCAACATAGGTGTCCAAACAATGGTCATTGTGAAATGGGCAAGGTGTTAGCAAATTGGCCGATTGGTTAAGATGGTTAGCCCATGTCCTCCACGCAGTTCCACTTCACCAAGGGTGCGGAAATGCATGGATCATATGTCTGGGGATTCTTGCTCTGTCTTTGCCTTGCCCACCCACCAAATGACAAGCCTAACAACAGCACACATAACTTGGTGGAGTTGTAGTGAAAGCCTTCCTTACCGTCTTCCTGGCGGATTTGGCTGACCAGACGCTGAAACAGCCGGGGGTTTCTTGCTTTAAGATCCGCATAGCGTTTGCGGATCTGCACTGGACTGTGCTGGGTGCCATACCTGGTCTGTAGATCTTCAACCAATTGCTGGATGATTGCCCCCTTGCGCACATTTCTGTGCCTTGGGGGCAAACCATCATAATGTTCCCGCCTTAGCACCCGGACTATGTGCAGTAACTCTTCTTCCGTGAAGAGTGCCTGAGTCCGGCATTGGCGTGTCCGTGCAATTGGCTGCACTGGAGCTGTAAGAATGTTTCAAAGGAGGATGTTAGTTACATAGGGTTATGGAGGTAGGTCATCAACAGCTAACTCGGTGTCCTAGATAATCTGTGCCAGCCCAAATAGAATCGTGGCAAGCTAATGTGTGTGTCCTGTCATGCCGATATTTCCCAAAAATCCAGTTTGGAATAGTTTGTGTGGTTAATCAAGACAGTACTGGAAGCTCCCATTGGTGCCACAGCCAAATGTGGTTGGTTTCAGGTCCCAAGTGGTTGAGGTCTTTTGTTCTTAAGAAGTGTTTGAGGGACTTCAATTAATGAGCTGACAGCAGGGACAGACCTCACAATGGTTGTGGGAAGGTCACCTTACCCCCCAAGTCGTGTGTACCTCACATGAAGGAGAGTTTGCATTATACCAGAAAGATGTCTCCATTCAGGGTCACATTGGAGCTAACTGATCCAGCGGTAGTTTGGCAACAAGGTCCCTAACAAACACCACACTCATGTGTGTCACAGATTGCATGTTCCAATGCACAACGGAGCCTGGGGCCCCACAGTGCACTACTTTGTGGAAAAATGTGTTGGGTCTGCAAGGTGCTGAAGTGTTCTGGCTGTAAGTTGGATCTTGGCTGTTTTTGATGTGGTTGACCTACCGACCCCACTTGGTCCTGCTGCCTCCATGTCTGCAGTTGGCCTTATTTTGGGGCTTTCCGGAATATTCGCCTTCCAACTAGCTCTGTTTGTGATTGGCTCAGTTAAAAGAGGCGCGGTTATTTGGGCCAATGGGAGAGCGAGTAATCTATACTCAAACTGTACATGGCAGAAATCCAATGATAAGACTCACGAAGTTGTACCGATGTGTATATAAAATGAACAATAATATGGGGGTAACGAAAATAAACAAAAAAAGAATTCAATGAATTAATTTTTAAATCTTTATTTTCATTACACCCATTTTATTGATCATTGACTAACGAAAATAAAGAAATAAAAATGAATTCATTTTTATTTGTTTATTTTCGTTACCCCCCATAATATTATTCATTTTATATAGAGATCGGTACAACTTCGTGAGTCTTATCATTTGATTTCTGCCATGTACAGTTTTATTATAGATTGCATTAGAAAACCCATAAGATCGTCGCTCGCTCTCCCATTGGCCCAAATAACCGCGCCTCTTTTAACCGAGCCAATCACAAACAGAGCTCGCTCTGCATTTCTTTTCCCCATAGAAGTAGCTCACCTGCTGATTGGCTAAGCAGGACGAGCCTCTCTTCCCCCCAACCAATCACAGTACTAGAATATTTCCAATAGACAGTAATAACTTTTAGGGCTCCCTTCTATCGCGCCTTTCTTGCTCCACTCAAAATAGACGCACTACATATGATTGGTGGATTCATATCTGCCGCCTGGTCTCAACCAATCAGCTCTTTTCTGTCTTTTTTACTGTATGTTGAACTGTCCGCCTTTTCATTTGATTGGTCAATACTTCTCCATAGGTTATAATGGGTCACTGTCGCTTCTATAATGATTGGTTGTTTTTTGCCGACCAATGAGAAACGCTTGCAGAATTTGAATTACTGTATTTGCCAGCAATTCTCTATTACGCAATTCCTGATGTTGCGCCGGTCTCGGTGACAAACGTGTTGTTAGTGATTTAATTTATGTATGTTTATAGAAGGTTTGAGCTCTTTTTCAGATAATGTTTTACACCTAATAAAAATGATTTATTTCCTAATACTCCATGCCCCACGGAGCTGAGATTTCAGTGCCCCGATCTGTCCATAGACTACACTGGGACAAAGTAGCTCGCGCTCTGATTGGCCGGAATAGCCAAGCCCCCGCTAGTTCAACCAATCAGCTCTTTTCTGTCTTTTTTACTGTATTTTCAACTGTCCCGCCTTTTCATTTGATTGGTCAATACTACTCCATAAGTTATAATGGGTCACTGTCGCTCCTATTCTGATTGGCTGGTTTGTGCCGACCAATCAGAAGAGCTTACAAAATTTGAATTACTGTATTTTCCGGCAGTTTCCAATATCCCGATTCCTGATGTAGCGCCGGTGACGGCGACAAACGTGTTGTTAGTGATTTGATAGATTTATGTTTTTAGAAGGTTTTAGCTCTTTTTCAGATAATATTTTTCAACTACTAAAAATGATTTTTTTAATCATACTCCGCGCCGCACGGAGCTGAGAGCCGAGATTTCATTGCCCCGATCTCTCCATAGACTACAATTGGACAAAGTAGCTCGCGCTCTGATTGGCCGGGATAGCCAAGCCCCCACTAGCTCAACCAATCAGCTCTTTTCTGCCTTTTTTACTGTATTTTGAACTGTCCGCCTTTTCATTTGATTGGTCAATACTTCTTCATAGGTTATAATGGTTCACTGTCGCTCCTTTTCTGATTGGTTGGTTTCTGCCGACCAATGAGAAGCACTTACAGAATTTGAATTACTGTATTTCCCGGCAATTTCTAAGATGCCTCCAAGAGTGACACCAGTGTAAATAGGTCCACCAAACTTACAGACGGTTTCTGGACAAAGAGCAACATTTCACAATTTACTGTGGCCAACACTCATGGATAAGCTAACAACTCCAGATGTAATTTGTGCCGCCCACTAACTAAGGTTTGTTTTTTATTTCAGCACATGGAGAGCGGGGCAATAGTCGCTGTTGTGGCTGTCCTCATGGACGAACCTGCCAGCCGCCCCCCCAGGCGCAGGCGACACCCACGGACTTTCAGGCAGCGTTTCATATTTACTCACATGCTGGAAGGCGATATTACAGCCCAATTCCGCCTGAATTGTGCCGCTATTCAGGAACTGTTTGACAAGCTGCAACATTTGTGGGCCCACCAAAGCCAACGATCACTGTTTGACAAGCTGCAACATTTGTGGGCCCACCAAAGCCAATGATCACAGGCGATCCCGCCCATGACCAAATTGCTGAGTGTTCTTGTACTACCTGGCATCGGGGTCTTTCCAGCGTTGTGTGGCGGACCGTTTTGGCATGACCCAATCCACTTTTACACCCAGCATTTTACACCCAGCCATAGATAACATGGTGCCCTTGTGTCGCGATTACCTACACTTTCCCATGGACCAGGCGCAACAATAGCCAGTGAAAACGGCCTTTTACCAGCAAGCCGGCTTTCCCAACGTCATTGCGATAGTCGACTGCACCCATATCCGATTAATTCCCCCTGCCGATTCCGAGTTCATCTACCGAAACAGGAAAGGATTCCATTCAATCAATGTCCAAATGACCATCAATCATCAAGGACTGATCACAGACCTTGTAGCCAAATATCCCGGCTCCACTCATGATTCCTTCTTTTTGGAGAACAGCCAGTTATATACCAGCATGAATACTGGCGCTATTTCACTCGGCCTCATATTGGGTATGTAATAAAGTGGCTTGGTCTAGGCAACATTGTTGGGTGTGTTTGTTATCATTACTAACTGTTTCTCTCTCCTTAGGAGACAACGCTTACAAACTGACCAATTGGCTCATGACTCCGTACCTGAACCCCCAAACACCCAACGAGGAGAGGTATAATGTGGCCCACCGAGCTCTAAGGACGCATGTGGAGCTTGTATTTGGCGTACTCAAGTCCCGTTTCCGTTGTTTGGACATCTCGGGCGGTGCATTACTGTACAAGCCCGAGATGTGCTGCAAGATTGTCCTGACGTGCAATACTACACAACATCTGCCGAAAGCACCAGCTGCCGGACCCGGAAACAGCCACCCAAGAGACGGAAGGGATGGAGGACACCCACACCCGAGCACGCTCTAATTGTGAGGGGCGACAGGTGCGGAGGCAACTCACCCATGACTTTTTTTAAGGTCATCTGCAGACGGTGCTGGTATATAACTGGCTCATCTCTGAAAAGAAGGAATCAAGAGTTGACCACAGGGATTTGGCAAACAAATCTGTGATCAGTCCCTGATGGTGCACGAGATGGACATTTCTGGACTGGCAACCTTTCCTGTTTTGGGTCAGGAACTCGGAATGGGCTTCGGGAAGGAATCGGATATGGATACAGTTGACTCAGGCAAGCACCAGAGGGAAGCGGCCTTGCTGTCCAAAGGCATGTTCCTCTGGTTGTTGGTCAGCCTGGTCTAAGGGAAAATGTGGGGGCTGGCGACCCAAGGGCACATTGTTATTGATAAGAAGGTGTGAGTGGACTTTATGTGGATTGGGTACAACCAAACGGTGTGCCACACAACACAGGAAGGACCCCCATGCCAAGGACTACAGGACAGTAAGGAGTTTGGGCATTGGTGGGCTACCTTGGGATATTTGGCTTTGGTGGAGGGAATGTTGTGGCTTGTCAACCAGCTTCTGAAGACCGAGATGCTTCTGGCGGAATTGCAAGCTGATATTTGCTTCCCACAACCCACAACACTGCCTTAAGGATTGTGGGTGTCATTGTTATCAGGGGGCACGAGGTCTGGGCCAAGGCACACTAGTGGCCCCACCTCCCTGTGCTATTCAAGTCAACGAGTGTGCTTTCTGGTTTGTACATCCAAACCAAGACAGCTTTGGGAGTGGTCACGCACTTTTGATTTGTTTTTGCCACGCCAGTTTGTCACCCACATGTGTTTACGAATATTAAACAGTAAAACACACTTATTTGTGTTTGTGATTTTTACATTACATGTACTAGTTGGCTAGGTATGTGCATTGGACAAAGTGGGGATCGAGAAAGGCCAAAAGGTCGCGCAACACATCACACATTTGCAAACATTGGGTGTTGGGTGTCAAAAGTGTTTGTGGCAGACAAGCTAAATTAGGCTAACCCACTCAAGGGCACTCTCTTTCCGAGTTGGTCAAGAACCTAATCCAAAAGCCAACCATAGTTTGGCAGATGAGCTCCACACAACCAAGCACGCTTTTGGTCACCCCCAAAAAACACAAGGAGGGCCATTGTCACCTACATGGGTCTGACATGGATCAGGGTATGGCTGGCCATAGTCAGCACACAGCATTTTTGGTATGAGCAAAAAATTTTATGTTACTTTTGACATGTCCTATCTTCGCCACATCAAGTAAGGCTGTCACACTTTGCCAGTCGGCAAACGTATCTAAAACATCTTAGGTGAGCTAATAATAAATACCAGCCGTCAATAGCCCCAAGATATTCTGCTGTGTGTCGAATGGTAACGCTGAGGCATTTATAAAAAGACAATAACAACAAGGAACACTAACCCATCCCAAGTCTGGGACACATTTCTGAAAAATGACAGTCGCCCAATGACTTTTGGAACAATAGCAACCAATCAGGACACCCCTTGCATTTCATTTAGTGTTTGGGACAACGGAGAGTGGCGCTCGGATTGGTTGCTAGGGGCAACAAAGTGATTGATGGACTGAGTCAGGTTTCAGCACTAATTTGACTACTGTAAGGAAAAACATTACAGGGAATATTGAGAAATGTACAGTCATCTGTTGATACCACAAAACGACACACAGTGAAAAGGTAACATTGTAACATCCAAAGACAACTTGCTTAAAAAAAATCAAGTCACCAGCAAGGACCAAGTGTGTAGTGCACCAAATATGCTTGGAGTGTAAACCAAAATGTTTGTGTGCCAAAACATTAAGGGAAGTCCGCTTGCAGGTTTCCAAAAACCTGGCTTCAAATCCTTGAGGTGTAACAGCTTGGAGGAGCAAACACAGTGAGCGATCCCCACGTTCCCAACCTAAGGCCAAAAAACACACATTGAAACTTACCCCTCATGTCAACTATGGTGGAGTTTGGCCGTTTGTAGTCTGGTAACATTTGAGGTGCTTGGCACACAGTTGACCCGGAACCTTTGTGTGCCCATCTACCACGACAAGGTGACCTCATTTCAGATGGGACCCTACACTAACCAAAAAAAAAGACCACCTGAGCCACTTGAAAAAACACAAAAATACATGCACCAACATAGCTTCTGCTGGCACATGTTAGACATGGGTGCCTCATGTCTTGCGACGGTGGTTGGGCCGGCACGCTCTTGGCCCTTCTTTTACCTCCTTTCTTGGCACGTGTGGCCATGGGTGGAGGAACCTCAGCCCCAGGTGACAGGCTCATCTCCTTCTCTACATCCACTGGAATGGGGACTGATGAAGAAGTCGATGGAAGTGGCGAAGAGGGTGCCTGTTGGACAAGCGGCACCTGCTCCATCTCAATGGTTAAATCTTCCCACTGCGTAGCTACAGTGGATGTTTGAACCCGGGATGTAGTGGCGGCTACAGTCCCCGATCCAGAGGCATCACAGAAACTGGCTGCAGGCTAGGATTTAAGTACTGGGATATGTGCCCAAGCTCCCGAGCCACTCACTCATTTGGACGGACCATGCTAATCAGGACCTCCAGCAATTGTTGCCACGTGGCCTCCGTGCGATCTTCCACCCAAGTCAGCAAAGTGATAATGCATTGCAGAAGTTCTGCAGTAGAATTGGGAAGCTGGGCTGTTGGTGGAACGCTCAGGTGGCCATCTTCCCCAGCACTGGACTCTTCACCAGGCTGCTCTGCAGATGCTGATGAAGGCGCAGGCACTTGATCTGCAATTATTGGTTTTCACACCACCAAGAAAGAAAGGAGAGAAAATATATTAGCACAAAACATTCAGGGATGTGACATAGCAGACAATTATGCACATACATTATTCATTTTTCACTTAGGTCATCAAGGAGCAAAGTATGTGGGTGGACCAATGTACTATACAAGAAACACACACATGGCAGTATGCCAAACACAACGATTGCTATTAAAGGATGAAGGCAGCCTTCAACAATTAAGGGGGAATTTGGAGTGAAACCCAGTGGTTGAGGTGGCTGGGTGGGGGGGGGGGGTGAGTTCAGTGGACGGTCTGCATATTCCACAAACACACTTCTACACGGACATGTTTGGGGGGCCAAGCCACCAAAACATTAAACAGGTTGGAAGTTCGGTGTCCTTTTTTTCAAAAGGGGGAAAGTGGGGGGGAGTAGGTGAAAAATTAGCTGCAATGGTGGGCTGTGACACTACATCGAGCTGAGACAACCTGAGGAGCCGTCTGCAAACGCTAGGTTGCCCAAATCAGAATTTCCAGCTAGCTTTGTTCACAGGTCAAAGTGGTGTATGAAGGGATTTCCTACAAAAACCAAGATACCAGAGTTGAACAGCCCGGGTAGAATTTACACAGACATGTTTGCTTGGCTTACAAAACACTTTCGACAAGTGACCAACAACTGTAGTTAATGTGTGGACCCTGGAACAAGTCACCTAACTGCACGTTGTGAAACACTTATGTACCTGGGACAAACAGCTTGGTAAGGTCAGGAAAGGAGTAAATGTACACAACAGGCACTGAGCAAACCATAATTCGGGCAATTTCAAAACCACAAACATTCTATGTTAGCAATCATAGAGTCCGCCCTATTTGCAGACCATGTGGAAGTATAATGACAGCAAGGGAAACACGTGTCTTACAATATAATAAAAGCCAAGATTAACAACAAAGGACAGCCTTAGGTGTGAAAACTGACACGCAGTAAGATGGCTTTTTTTAAACATAGCAAGGCGAGTTCCAATTGAGGTCTCTCAAAGCACAGCATAAACTGAAACAATAGGACACATCCATCACTATGCGCAACTAAGACATTATCACAGTGACAGATATGGTGGCCCTTAGAAGGTACCTGATAATAGTGTGTTCACATAGAGAGAGCCAACCCGCACAAGAGCCCATAGGATATGCTCCACTTGTGAGACCTATCAGTTCAAGATACACCCACCCTCCACAACCAAGAACATCCTTCAAGCAGCCCTCCAGACCATTTCTACTGACCGGTGTGAAGACGCAGAGCATCGACGGCTCCAACACCTTGGACCTGCTCGGGGACAAAGGTGGCAGCCACCTGCCGATACAAGGCATCAAAGCCGCGGTCACCAACAGCCTGGGCCGCCTCAGCCAGCTGCTTCTTGATGCGCCGCCGCACATCATACCAGCGCTTGCGGCACTGGTTGGCGCTCAACCCCCTCAGAGTTGACACGCTACGCAATGGTGCGCCACAACCTGGTCTTCTCTGCCATGGGAACATGCTCAGAGAGCCGGCCAAACAGTCGGAAATGATTGGCCAGAATCTGAGGCAAAAGAAAAAACTATGGTCAGGACAAGCACTTACAGCTATGCAATTGAGTGCGATTAACTTCCAAGAAACAGTCTTTGCTACAATGAAGCTGATATTGGCTAACACATATACGCAAGCTAACAGCAGAGGCAGCACTGGCGTTTATGGGGAAAGAAACACTACAAAGCTCACGACACACTATATCATGATTAGACTTCATGCAAACTGCAGCACTTCTTCTAAACACAACTTCTCTGGAGGCCCCACAGAAATAAGACACAGTGAATACACACCCCCAATACTTCCCACATATCATAACCACAAATGTGGGTGGAAAGAGTGAGGCCCCATCCCCATCTACCCAACATAGCACCCTTTAGGACACAAATAGATGATTGGAGAGCCATTACACAAAGCAGTCAGTATGTAGCAATTGGCAACTAGTTGGCAGCTGGACACATCACTTACCTCCTCAACAAGAATCTGATTCTCCATGGCAGAAAAGTTGTGACTCTTGCTGCGCCCTGCCCCTTGTGACTCTCCCGAGGCCCCAGAAGAGCCAGGGGAAGAAGCTAGGCGATGAGAGGCAGCAGATGGAATAGAGCCGCCAGGGGGACCAGAAGCAACATTTTGAATAAGGGCGAGGAGCCAAACCCTGAACCATGGGGAGCGAGCATATGAGCAAGACGGCTGGGCATCACGTGGTCGTGTCCCCATCGAACGTGCAATGGCGTATGTGCACCCCATCACCTCATCCACCAAACAGGGAAATTCATCCCAAAAAATCTCCCTCGCCCATTGCAGCTCAATCCCCTATTGAAAAAAGGGCAGCAACGCAGGTGAATAACGACTTATTTATATACAGGGAGGCACTTACAAATGCGCCTAATTTTCCGCACTGAGCCTCACACACTGGCGAGGCGCAGGGAATTTTAACCCCACAGTATGAGCACACTTCCAGGGTGAATACCCCGATCCATTAATACCTGGTGGGGGCGCATTCCTTCTGCACCTAAGTCCCCACTGCCCCTCACACACTGGCGGGGCTGGTGGACTTTACCCCGATGTATAAGCACACCAGGCTCCGACAACACAGGCCCGCTTTCACTTAAAAATCCCCAAAAACGTCGCCCCCCGAGGGGGGGCGAGCTTTATACATGTCCCCATAAATTTTAATATATATATATATTTTCTTTCTTTATCTAAAAGGGAATCTTGTATCCGGACTTTGGCTTTTGCGGGGCACCCCGCTAAGTTTTTCTCATTTTTTTGATAGGCTGCTATTTTCTTGATAAAAATATATATATACGTAAGGGATTAGGAGGGGGTTGGTCTCCCGGGTAGGGGGGACAGCCCAAACGACAAAGAATTTTTTTAAAACTACCGCACTAGTGTTATTGATTAGCATGTGGTACAAAAAACAAAAAAACAAATCCTATCCTATCCAGCTCTAACAAACATTAGGAATTCCTCTCTAACACAGTGCCGGCCTAATACATCCCCAAACAAACTGATCACTTACCACAAGGAAAGGCCCCCACGGGCTTTTGGGCAAAACCTTTTTTCCCAGGCTGAGAGTTTGGGGTGCTGCGCTCGGCCTTATATGGGGCGGACCACCTAAGCCTCATTAGACACCCCAAAACCCCGGGACTGTCCAGGTGGAGGGGGCCCCAAACCCCCCTATCCCCACTCCAGCAAACCACCCTTGCAAAATGGGTTTTACAAACCCTACACATAAGATCTTTTAGATCTCTAACATTCACTTTCGTTGCTCTTTACCTGGCATTCTTTAGAATTTTGGGCAGATATACCTTCCCTCTGGGCCAGTCCAGACACTCTGCCACACCCCCCCCCTTTTTTTCAGACCAGGGCTGGAACACACGACACAACAATGTATGCGAGACGGGGGCATCCGCTTCTTCATTTGGGGGTCCCTGGCCCGGTGCTTCTTTTGAAATTTATACCCTCAAGGCTAAGAACATTTGGACCCCCTTATTTTTTTCCTTGTTGGGGCTCCATTTTAGTAGCATGATCCGTAACCAAATCAAAAATTTCGGGTAAGCAGGTAAAACGGGTGCTTCTAGGGGGCCCCTTTAAGGCTACACTCTTTTTTTACGATGGGATATTTTGTTTTGTGACATTTGTTTTCTATTTAAAAAAGCACTGGGGGTTCCTCACCATTCCCAACCTGGGCAATCCCCCCTATCCCCACATCCACGCATCGGGCTGAAGGGCAAACCCCTTTTTTAAAATCGTGGTTACAGCACGGCTAGCACACAGTAGTTCTTTTAAGGGGCTAAATGCTTTTTTAGCCTGAGGTTCCATTTTTAACCCTGACCGAACCTTTACCTTTTGTCAGGGCCTCAAAAGGGCTGCAAGCGGGAAAATTTGGAATGAACCTCCTATAGTACCTGTAATACCTAGAAGGGCCCCACTTGTTATTTTTTAACCCCGGGGTGAACATCTCTGTATGGGTTCAATTTTAATTTACTTGGGTTTTACCAAACCCCGCCTATGTTGTACCCCGCTACTTGGCCTCCCCTAGACCAATGGGGCCCTTTTTTTTGGGTTGCTTGAACCGCCTCAACAAGAATTAATAACACCTGTACTCGCGGGAAAATGGGATCCCCAATCTTACTTTGGAATTTTTATCATCCAATAGGGTGCGGGAAATGACTGTGGGTCTCAAAACCCTTTTCCCTAACCCTCTGGGAAAAGGGGGGTGCCCCCATGTAGCCCCCAAAAAACAAAACCACATAATGGGAAAATCCATCAGGGTGGCAAAGCCCTTTTTTTTTTTGGCCTCGTCGTTTTGGGAATTTGCCCATACTCTTTTTAAATCGGAGTGGGTTTTATACCGTGCATTCCCAGTCTGTCAATAAGTTAAACCACCGGGGATCACTAAGCTCAAACTTGAATGGCATTTATTTTTCGGAAGTCTTACAAAACCCAAATCTATCGGTTGGGGGTCAGAACTATAGGGCTGGCCACTGGCTATGGACTACCTTACCCCAATTCCAGCATATTTCTCACCTCTTCAGAGATAACCCCTCTCTTTGGGTTCGGTATTCTTAAAAGGGCCCCCAGCTTAACCCTTTCCCCTGGTTCGGGAAATGAGCATGTTTAATGAGGGGCGTGCGCCTGGATGTTTCAGAAAAAAAAACCCTTTTTTTTAAAGAGGAACCCTCGTTATTCGGGCCCTTTTTTTTCTAGAAAGGAGAGTTATTTCCTCGGGGAACAAGGGGCCCCCTAGCCCAGCGCTCGGGGGAGATGAGTGTCGCAGCAAGGACATCGAACTTTCCACGGTTTTATCAATTTTCATGGGAAAAATTGCTCGGCTTCCCAACCTGGCTAACGACCTTTAATTCACCTCATTTATTTTTTTCTAAAATCCAAAGGGGCCCTTTGCCCCTTGGGCTAAAACTTGTCTTGACCGTAGGGACATACCCCGAACCGGTCTCCGGGTGCAAAACTAACCTGGGACCGGTTTAAACCCTTTTGGGGGCCGAGCCATATCTCCCTTACTAAGGCATTTTTTCCCCCCCACGATTTATCCTCAAAGGCCACAGCCAATACACTTCATAGGGGGACGCTTCTTCTTCCCAGCTTCTTTCGCTACATCTAGAAGGCCCCCCAGGATGACACCGTATAATAACTCAAATGGGAAAACCCATAGGGTTGAGGGGCCTCACGATTGGCAAATATAAGATAGGGAAGCAGGAAGTCCCCCGTTTTTTCCCACTTTGTCCACCACTTTCTTTAGCATGGCTTTGAGGTTTTTATTAAACCTCTCCAAACCATCCACTCTGTGGATGGTAGACAGAGGTAGACCCTGGAACAACTTACAAAGTTCCTTCATGACTCGGACAAAAAGGGGGGTACCCTGATCCTCAGTATTTCCTTCGGTAACCCCACCCGACTAAACCCCCGGGTACCAGCTCCTTAGCAATAAGCCTTGGAAGATGTGTTACGCAAGGGTATGGCTTCCGGGTACTGGGTGGCATAGTCCAGGATCACAAGAATATGCTGGTGGCCTCGAGCAGATTTGACAATAGGACCCACCAAATCCATGGCTATTCTCTCGAACGGCACCTCAATAATTGGGAGGAGGACCAGAGGGCTACGATAGTGTGTCTAGGGGCTGAAAGCTGGCACTCTGGGCAGGACTCACAATACTCTTTCACCTCCTTATGAACTCCCGGCCAAAAGAACCGTTGCAATTCTTTCGTAGTTTTTTTTTCGACTCCCAAATGCCCCCCATTAGGTGACCGTAGCCAGCTCTAGTACGGTCCTTCTAAAAAATTTTAGGGACCACCAGTTGCTCCACTAGCTCTTCTCCTTTTTTTACCACTTAAATATAACAGGTCCCATTTTATAGCCATGTATGGAGTGAAAGCTGGTGTCAGGCTCCACCGGTTATAGTAAAATCATTTTTATACTTTTCCCGAGCTCTGGTAAGGGTAGGAGCTTTTAATTTCTCTGCCCCAAACAGGTCCTTCCGCACCTCAAGATCAGGCATTCTGTCACAAGGAGGGTCTGGACTGCTCAACCTTGTGAGGACACCTCCCAGGGGCCAACTTTTTTTCCCCTTCCCCAGACATGACCAATGGGGGAAAATTTCCTCCCAACGGGGCTTCCCAACCGGAGGGAATTTAGAGCTTTTACGCCCCCACAATTCCCCCAAAATTTTGGGGAAAGTCCCGCCCCTGATGACATCAGTTTTAAAAATGGCACACCCCCCCACCAAAAATTTTAGGCCCAAACGTTAGGATGCCAAAACACCCCGGTAAGCGAGCCCCTTAATCATTCTCCCCAAATTTTTCTCTAAGGGGTTTTCCGGATTCCCCAAACCCGGGGCATTTACTAAGGTCACCAACTCCCTTTAGTCTAACAACGCTTCACTTAAAACTACCTCCTAGGGTAATGGAACACAAGTTGCCCCTCCCCCCCCAGTCGGAAAGCTAAAACACGCACCTTACATAAAGTAATCATCAAAATGTGGGCAAATTGGGCAACCATATGACCTGGCATATGCAATGGAAGCATTTGAAAAAGTCCTTACTGAGTCTCTAAGAGCCCCGACTTACCTGGAGGGAAATTGCGGGGGTTCTTGATCGGCCCGTCTCTTTCCCCGTTCGCACAACCTTATCGATCCCGCCACCCCCCTTCCCTTAGAACAGTCTTTCCAGGGACCTGGAATCTCCGCTGGGGCTAGGGGGGGCTGCGCAGAACCCCAGTTCCCTGCCCCCGTATACCTCTCCACCATCTCCACCACTGGGCACGTTCTTCGGTCTCCCAAATTTTTACCCATTTTTGGCAAGGGGGACTGGGAGGGATCCAAAAACTGGGCCATCACCACCCGTTTTCCCCCACTGGGGGGCCCGTCAGGGTCTCCGGCGCAACCACTTTTTTTGGGCAATTAAAAGGTCATGCATTTGAGAGCGTGGAGGTTTGTCCAGCTGTAGACCCAGTTTTTGTCCCCGGGGGGCAACTGAAAAACCCGGGCCCAAGGCGGGTTAGAAAATTTCCTTTTTCAGCAGGTCATAGTTTAAAAGCTCCCCTTTTCCAGGGTTTTAAAGCCTTTTTTGGGGCTCCCGAAAGGAAGGGGGCCAAAATCCGCCCACTGTCTCCTTTGGCCAACACTCCCTCGGCAGTCCTTTTAAAGGTGTCAGTAGCTTCCACCACAGCTGCTGTCACTTTCAAAAATGGGTGGGGTCTTTTTTGGAGGCTTGAGTAATGCTACCCACCTGGGGCCCACCGCGACACGGCATTTTTTCACAAAGACTTCAGGGTTCCCGGTCTTTTCGCTGCTCCTCCTGACCTCGATTGCTTGGGCACCTGCCTTGTTACCTCCCCCGCTCTTTTGCACTCGGAACCCCTTTTGCTGCACACGGTAGCTTTTCCTGTTCGATGCCACACTTTTCAACATCGCTTTATTACATCCCCCCATTTTTTAAGGGGTAAACCAAAAGTCCCCTCCCTTTTAAATTTTTAGTTTTGCTTTTCTTGCCAAAATTAATGCCGCATTCCTCCCCCCTTGTAAGGGATTTTTCGGGGGGGTCGTTCCTGGTAGACGGGCACAGCTCAGCAGGCCCCAAAAAACCAAAAACAAGAAATTTTTTAAAACGACCCCAGCCATTTTATTTTTTACATGTGGTACATAAAACAAAAAAAACAAAACAAATCCTATCCTGTCCGGGATGTTTAGCAATATTATCAACAAAGTTAAATCGGCACAGTTTTTATTTGATCGAAATTTTTAGATCAGCGATAATTTAGGTTTAAAACTTGCATCATCTATTAATATCGCGCCATTTTCGGGGCTTCCTGTCAATTTTGGCGGCCACAATCCGCTTACAGAATAGAGCAGGGGGGAATGTGGGCACGTCATGACGGGGGGGTGTATTGTTGCATGGGGGAAAAACACATGACCTCGTTTTTATAGAACACCCTTCCTTTCTGATCGGGCTGTCAGCGTCTCAACGTGGGCTGGGTTTTGCCAAAAACTCACGAAATTAATCTTTTCTTCACAAGAAAGCTCTACTGTTAGCTGTGACCTTAAAAACTTAGTTAGATCAAGATTTGAAGATTTTTTTGTATTAGGGAGAGAATTTTAAAGGAGC
>JAODAL010053165.1:0-25481 GCA_025379985.1 Phyllomedusa bahiana | reverse complement strand
TACCCCCCAAGGGAGCGGATCTAAGTAGGCCCCCGGTTTTCCCCAGGCCACCCCCAAGGCAGGAGGGACTTTCTGCGGGGGGAGTTCCCAGGCCCTCCCGGGGATTAAAAATGCGCTCAAAAATCAACAAAAAAAATTTAAAACTGTCTTTGGCATTTAAAAACACGTATTTTTTACTGAATTTAAAAAAGACAAACACGCTTCTTAAACCCCTTTGGAATAAATTGCGCCCCAAAAAATGCGGGAAAAAAATTTACTCGTTGGGGCGTTTAAAAATACCGTGTTTTTACTAAATATAAAAGGACAAACACACTTTTTTAACCCTTTGGATAAAAATTGGCCCGAAATCACCAGGAAAAAATTAACTGGTATGTGGCGTGTAAAAATACAGTTTATTCTGCCAGCATCTTCACAAGATCTTTTGCTTTTGTTCTTGTGTTGATATGCACATGTCAGACCGAATCATGTTCTTTTCTAAAACACAGAACCCGTCTCCTTCCTGAGCATAGTGGGGACATTCCCCAATTGTTTGTACTTGCGTTAAATTTTTTTGTAAGATGAACGAGGCACCCTTTAGGTATCTGGAAATTGCACCCCAAGGGTGCCAAATTCTGCAATCCACAAATTTTCTTTTCCTGATTCTTGGCTGTTTTTTTAGATTTTTCCCTGAGTTTACCAGAACAGTGTGTTCATGATGGCTTTAAAATAAATCCCCAGGTTGTCTTAAAATTAACTCAGTGTTGCCAGTAAACCAAACAAAGCTTCAAAGCATAACATCATCATTAGGCTGTCCCAAATTGTTTAAAGGCAGAGTTAAACCCAGTGATGTAAATTTACTTTGAGAAAGTGATAAAAATCCTTAAAAATTTCTCTCTTATTTTGGAATTTGGAAAAATCAAAAAAATTCTGGGAATCCTAATTGACCTAAAACAGGTAAAATTTTATTCTTATTTTATGCAATGGTGGAAAAAATGCATATGTGTCTTTTTATATAGTGTATGTAAACTTCTGGTTTAAACTGCATCTATCTATCTGACCCATATCTATCAATCTATCTCTCTATAACACACTTGATAATTAGAAAATTATTACCTAAATGCATTCAATAATACGGATTAATTTTAATCTCTGCATGTGGTAATACCATGGCTACTAATTAACTGTAATTTTTTAAAATCAATTATAACGATCTCTGCCTTAAACCGGAAGGACAGAAATGAACCCAAGACGGGCCCATAAGACATTTTTCTTGATGTATAACTTGACCGAATAGTGACCTCTATTGGTCACCACTATTATCACAGACTTTGGAAATTTAAAACCCCTGTCTTGAAGTAAAGAATTTACCCAATTTTAATGTCATCTTGCTGGCTGAAACATAGTTGAGATATCTACTTCAGCAGTCACCAGCAAAATACCTAATAGATGGCTAATTCCATTTCAGCTCTCTCTAGATAGTTACCGGCAGCACTTACAATATGGCATTGCGTGCAAATCTTACTATAACCCAAGGCTTTACATAAACTAAATGCTCAGGGCATTGAGAAATAACTGGTATTTCCAGTTTTTTCTTTGTACTTTACTGCACGCACACTAAAGTAACAAAGATTAAAACAGCCGAAGGGGGAGGTGGGAAAAAAATCCTAAATGTAGTTCTGGTCCACCCCCCTTCTCTTCTCAACTGTCTATTATTAATGCTGTGCGCTTTTTGTGAAGAATAAAACAAAACGACCGGCTGACGTAGGACTTGTGTTACCCAGGAATCAAAATAGAAGGTGTCTAAAAGGGAATTTCTCTTTTCTTATCATGTATATTGTCCCTGTTAAAATAGATTGATATTAGTAAAGGTTTTTTAGTGAGTCCGTCACCATTTTCCTACTTGGTCCTGGTCCAATGAGGTTTTGTGTTTTGTAGGAAATATTTTTTCTTTTGCCACTATTTTTAATACAAATTTTAGCAGGTAATGCATGTTTTGACAGAAATGTAAAAAAGTTATCTTTTTATTCTAATTGATTTTTTTATGCCATTCAGTAGTCACCTTAAAGAGAAAATGTCACATAGTTTATGCCCCCGTGTCCAACCTGCTGCTAGGGCAAAAAAAGGTAGTGTCCGACCTGCTGTTTCCAGCGCTGTGTCCCTTATTCTGTAACATGCTTTAGTTTCAGAGTATTTAGTACTCAAATCTGCAGTTCTCAGTCAGAGAAGAGTCAGTTTTTTTCAAACCCCCGCCCACCTGAGACTAGCTCCACCCACCTCAACTGATAAGCCTTCTACTTTGAATAGGTAGAAACATGTGAATAACTGCCAGGGGGAGTGGCTAGCATTTTGTGGGTGGGGCTAACACCTGCTCATGAATAAGATTTGAGGAGTAAATGTTCTAAAACGACAGCATCTTACAGAATAAGAGACACAGCGCTGGAAACAGCAGGTCTGACACTAGCTTATGCTGTCCTCAGCAAGGGGGAATAAACTATGTGACAGGTTCTCTTTAAACAATTTTATCAAAACTGTCTAACAGTAAGACTGTCTTTTTTAGCCATAGCAACCAATCAGAGCTCAGCTTACATTTTTTAAACTCCTCTAGAAGTATGAAAGCCGAGTTCTGATTGGTTGTGTTGGGTAACAAAGACTGTTTTAGACACTTATGATAAATGAGACTTTTTTGAACAATCTGTTATAGTGATAACAAATTTGCATATATAATTTAGTGTTTATAGCCAGTACATAATAAAACATAATACATATAAAAAATAAATGTCTTACTTGTTTTTTTTTACCTTTTTACAAATGTTAAAGGTAAATATTATATAATTTTTATTAACATTTTAAATCCTATTATGGAATTATTATGAATGATTAATCATTTAACTTATAAGGGTCTACTTATAAGGGACATGTTACATCAAATCACCATTATCTTACATAGGAGGAGCTGAACGAATTGATATGTGGCATTGTGATTAAAAATCCAGAATAATTTGTATTTTATTTATTTAAATCTTTGCTTGTTATAGTCTGAAGAGTCCAGTAGGCTCAATGTTCACAATAATTTTCTTATATATGTTTATTCAAAGAAGGTTATCAATCATTAAAGGGGTTGTCTCACTACATCGATTCTTACCTGTTTTCTCAGTTTCATTTTTGAATTCAGGGGCGTGTTTTTTTGGCCTCTACTGGCTACAACTGCCCTGCAGTGACGAGCTGCTGAGGACACCAGGTCTGTAGCCATAGTGACCCACTCTGGCCAAAAGATCAGGAGTGACAAACGGTCATAGCTATAGAACCGGGGAGTGATGCAGCCTACAGGGATATTCAGAATAGGTAGGACTTTAAGGGGACACATATTACAAAGTGACTTGTTTTGGGAAGATCTTAAATAAAAAGCAATCCTGTAGTGAAAAACCCTTAAAGGGTGAAACACCAATGATAGTAAAGCCAGATAGTGAAGATTCATCAATAATTTACAAGTCACATGGCATCTTTTTACAGTAGTATATATCAATGGGCTCAGCTCTAACTGCTTTATGACATGATGCCAGTAGATTGGATAACACTTTCATGGTGTCAGGTTTCTTCTAAGTATGCCTTAAAAACAGGCTTCCTGAACACACAGAGCTATGGTCTTTTTAAGGACTCTGGGCTGTCTACACATAAAACTATAGGTATAGATTTCAAGATTGGAAATCTCTGTGATGTGGTCAAAGTCACCACCTTCCCCCTTTGCTTTCTCTTTTGTATGATAATAACAGCAGAGACCCATTATTAGAACAGCACAAAAGCTGTGTATTACATTTGTGGTTCTACTCCTAATTGTGAAGGTGAAGGTGCAGTAGTATCGACCACACAATCAAAGATTTTTAATATTATAGTTCAGGTCATTAATGGGGTTTTCTTATCATGCTCTTTTATAGATCCTGGTCTTCACAACCAACTTCAGACTCCCACTTTCTGGTCAGGCTGTGGTTGGTTCTACAGCAGTGACCAACCTTTAAGCTCGGTTATTCCTAGTTAAGCCTGTTAGCAGGACATTGGTGATGGAGGGATCTAAACAGAAGGACATAAGACTATAGTTTGTCAGTAAGAAAGACAAACAAGCTCCTGTGCTGATGATAAGACACAGCAGGAAGTGACATCACCATCCTGGTCAAGGCTGTTAGAGCAGAGAATGGTTGTCCAAGGTAGCCAAGATAACTTTCTGTAAACAGGCAAGAGATAAGAACTGTTCTAAAATCAGAAAAGCAATGTATTTAGTAATAATCTTTATTTACCTTTGCCTATATGTTAAATGCCAGTTAATGAGGTAGGAGTTAAGTAAAGCCTATAACCATACTCTTTGCATCTTATATGCCAAAGTACAATATGTCATGGTGCTTCTTAGCCCCACAATTAAACAGGAGTCACTTTTTCCATACTAAAAAGCCTATCACTAATTGGTAAAAAGGATTAACGAAGTTGGCCACTAATGAAAATGATTTTTACCGTGATTTTTGCCACGTTTTTTGTGCAGTAATGTACAGCATTAATTGCTGTGCTTTCCTGCACAAAAAAAACGCACCAAAAACGCACTGTGTGAAAGTACCCTGTTTTCATTTTGAGCAAAAATACATGCGTTTCTGGCAGTATTTTTTAAAGCATTTTTCCTTCTGCAAAAATTGCAGTGGCCAGAAGTTAGATGGATGTCAGTAGACAAATATAAAACACACTAGAGATTGCTTTTTTCTTTGAAGTGTTTTTTACCCTTTATTTTTTTTTTTTTATTCAACTGTAGTTTTTTCAAAATGAAGCATGCTGTAGGTATACAATTTTTGGGTAGTTTGTGGTGTTTTTTTTTCCCCCAAAGACCTCCATTTTTGTTTTTCTGCATAAAAAGGTATGCATGTGCATTTTTTAAGGTGTTTTATGTAGCATTCTATCACATTGCAAGTTATGTGATAGATCACATGATTTGTGATACAAAAAAACTTCAAAAACTGCATGTACCAATACACACTTTTTTGTAAACAAAAAGAAAGCATGCTATTTTTAGACCAAATGCAACTATTTAGTTTTTGAAGCATTTTTTGGAGAGGAGGTGTCAAAAACAACATGCAAAATTTACGTTTGAATAGGGCTAAATTAGGTGATCCTTTAAATAATTCACAATGTTGTAAAAATTCCCCAAAATGTGTAAAAAACTGCTTAATTGCTTGCAGTACCCCAAGAGAAAAAACGCACCAAAACCTCACTGTGTGAAAGCACCTTTAAAGCTGCCTTAGTTTGAAAAACAAAAGTTGTTTTTCTAGAAATGCCGCCACTGTTGTCCATGGCTGTAATGGCAACTAAGCCCTAATAAGTGAATGGGGATCAGGTGCAATACCATGCACAGTCTAGTGACAATGGAGGATCTAATCTCTTACAATTGCTCTAATGCTGCCCTGCATAAATATGCTAGAAGACATTGTACAGTGTGTCAACAAAACAGAAAAGTACACAAAAATGAAATAAATCTGCTTAAAAGTAAGTCGTAAAAGAAAAACTGCAAAATATATGATTCACATAAAGAAATAAATATGCTTTATGCAAGCAAATGTGGGCAGGCATTCAATATTCCACATCTTAGAGCAGCAGTCGGGTTTAATATCCAATTTGTCCTTGAATAATAGAATCCTTGGGCCGGTCGTATTTCTTCCTTCCACCACCACTCAGCAGCCATGTTGTGATAAGCTGAGCTGTTTTTCTTTTTCCTTTGTAAGGACATTTCTTCATGATATTTATGAGAAACAGATGGACTGCAGTTTGTAAAGTATATAGAGTCTGCTAAGGTTTAGATTTACTGGGTGTTGCTTATGTCTATACTTCTTGACTTGTATAACCAGATGTTTTTTGTTTAATGTACCTGTAATACAAACATAAAATGTGAGGTGTTTCATAAAAAGAATATAAAATACACAAATTGACGCAAAAATAACCTTAAAAGTACAAGCAGCTTCTAAAAATTACAGACAATCTGTCACTGACTTGTCCACTATAAACTACAGATATTTTTTAGTTGATTTAAAAAGAGATAACTGCCCCTCATTACTAACTGGTGGGGGGAGGGGTACAATTTGTACATCCTTTAGACAAGATGGTGCTTCAATGCTAGATGTCCATAGACATGAGGTAGCTCATGTAAACAGACATGCTATAAAAGGTAAGAGATAAAGGGGCTTCCAAGTTCTTCTGGAGTCATTTATCTTAAAGACAACAGGTGAAGAAAGCCAAGCAACCTATTTGAGTCCTGTCCCGCCAACATCAGTCTTTTGATATATAGATTAAAAAAATAACATGTTTAGTTTCCTTCAGAAATTGCCCTTGTTGTTAGATGAATGGGGCTGAATGGCAGTACCACTACTTTTATAAAAAAAGTAGACAATAATACTGTCAGTGCCAGGCTGGGGTAAAAAAAAGAAAAAGAATTGTACCAAAATCACAGGTTCTATGGGAAAGCCATTCCAATGCGCTTTAGGACATGCCCTTTTGTATTTTCAGTGTCTTGTCCAGGGGTGTAGCCATAGGGGGTGCAGAGGTTGCAGTCGCTACCGGGCCCTGCAGCCTGAAGGGGCCCAAAGGCCCTCATGCCAAATAGGAAGACACCAGTATTATAAATAACACATAATAGCTGTAGGGCCCAATTTCACTTTTTGCATTGGGGCCCTTGAGCTTCAAGTTACGTACACCTCTGGCCTTGTCCGAACACACAGAGAATGTTTTCTTCCTACTCTCCACTGCAATAAGTGAATGGAGAGCGAGCACCTGCTGTATATTGGCATTAGACACTAGAAATGCAGAGGAGCAGGTACTGGGGAGATTTAGGGTGGCAGCAGCAGCTACCTGGGAGGCGAACCCACATTTTTTTTTTTTTACCCCAATTTGATACTGTTTAAGCACAATTTTTAATGGCTGGAATATCCATGTAAAACAAAAAGGGGGATAAGCAGCACTTATTTCCTTCTTTTATGTTGTCTTATTGTTATCTTTTTGGCATCAGCATCTATAAAACCAACATGAATGTTCTGCCAGCCATGGCTAGTATGATAATCAATGAGATGGAATCCCTTTTGAATTATAAGTAAAAAAAAAATTTCTGAAACTTCTAGAACACCCAATTGAGTCCCATTATCTTTATTACTTCCTACTTTCAACTTTGGTAGCATGTAGCTCATGACGGAATTCATGTATTGTAGGTTGGATTGGTGGTTACATAAGATTTGTGATAGGCTGTCTACACACATATCCCTCATTTCTGTCCTTGATAAGAGGGGGGATTTATCGGACTTGCTAAAAAGAGATGATTATTGCCTTTCAGGTGAAAGGTGGCAGTATTTCTAAAATTGTGCAGTTTGTGAACTGTTTATCTGCTGCTGTGGTGAAAGTGTGTCGGGAGTGAACAAATGGCACCATTGCCAATATGTGACACGGAAACTGTGGAGCACAAAGTGCCCCTGATTTAAAAGCTGAACGTTGGTTATGCAGGTGCAAAGGGATGAAACAACAGGCTACAGTGAAGCAGCACACCATCAAAATGAACCAGGGGACTACCAGATGTGTCTAAAACAATAGCTCAGTAAACCCTACTGTGTGTGGGGCTCTGGAGCAGATGGCAGTATCAGAATTGGGCATCTGCTGATTTGCAAAGGGCTGCCTTCTCACGTTTTCTGTTTCATTGAACAGATGTCAGACATCAGAAAAAAACATCCTGCAACCATTGCTGGAAAAACACAAGCTAGTGGTGGCACCAATATGGTCTATCCATGTTGAAGGCACTCTTAAACAATTTGGGTCCTGTGCCACTCTTTTATATCACTGTTCGGAAGTAAACAACTCCAAACGGTGTTGTTACCAGAGACATGTGACCACTGCAGCCAATCAGCAGCTACACCAGTAACGTCCGCTTCGGAAGAAGAAGAAATATAAAGACTGGGGAGACCCAGTGCTGGAACAGAGGTGAAGAGGAAAGTGAGTATGTATATATAGATAGATAGATATATAAATCGATTTTACCCCTGAGGAAGCGCTATATAAGCGCGAAACGCGTTGGATTTTTACTTGTTTTTAAATTGTTTTAGATTGGCTGAGGTTAGCGCCCTAGCCTTTTTAGCATAATAAAATAATCTTCTGGATTTTCCTACCTGGATCAGTGGCATTTTTGGACATATATGTGCGCCGGTTCCACCATTTTGCTTTCTCTACTGTTTACTTGGCGGGTCACTGCTTGCGGAAACATCGGCAGCCGTATACAAGGGCTATGGCTACAATAAAAGCCCTGTATGTTGATATGAGAATTGTGCCTCTACACTAAGAGCGCAACTCAAACAGGTGAGTAGATTAAAATACTCACCACTTCTATACGTTCTATACCAAACGTACTTCACCATTTGTCCGCCCCTCTTTCTTTCTTTCTTTCTTTCTTTCTTTCTTTCCTTTTTCTTTTATATAAATATATATATATTTATATATAATATATTTTTTTTTTTTTTTATTTATTATTTTTTTTTTTTAATAGGTCATCAGGAGCTTAGTATTTTTTTTTATAGAAAGCGGACAACTGCTTAAATAAAAATTGGCAAGACCGCCTCAAATTTTAATGTAGAGAAAGAAGAACACCTATATATTGCATTGTGTAAAAAAATTAATCATCAAGCAAAATAATAGAAATTCAACTGTGAAAGGAAGTAATAATCTTAAAAAGTTCCTCTGTTGGCCTGATGCCTTGAAAATAAAATCTAAATTTATCACCGCTGAATGTATTAGGAGACTGAGGCGACAGATGCTGAGACACTACTTCCTATTCACAAAACGTGTCAAACTATTTTCTCTCATCAGCATATACTCATGTTCCCTCATGTTTACTGACCAGACACAATGAGAAAAAAATGAGGGGATTTTAGGCCACAGAGTTAACTGAGATAGGAAATGGAAGGGACTCTTTTTTTCACCGACGAGATCTTTTAAGTTATATCACGTGACTGATGACATGCTAGTCCAGGCTCGGACTGGGCCGCCGGGGGATAGGTGAATCCCCCGCTGGGCCCCGAGCTGCTATGGGCCCCGGAGGCAGTGCCGCCGCCCCCTGGGGCCCGGCCGCTGCATCCGGTCACTGAACGCCCGGAGTCGGGAGCCAGTAGAGGCCAGGCGCCGGCCCCTACTATTGACGTAGGCGCGTGGTGACGTCACATCACCGCGCTGCCTATGCAGGGCGCCCATAGAAGCCGGCGGGAAGCTCGGAACGGCCAGGAGCGGAAGCGAGGAGAGTGGCTTTTTTTCTTTTTTTCTAAGTACCTAAACGGGCCCTGGCTACCTAAACACAAACGGGGCCCAGGCTGCCTAAACCTAAAGGGGGCCCTGGCTACCTAAACCTAAAGGGGGCCCTTGCTACCTAAACCTAAAGGGGGGCCGTGGATACCTAAACCTAACGGGGGCCTTGACTACATTAAGGGGGCCCTGACAACCTAATCATTAAGGGGGCCCTGACTACCTAATCATAAAGGGGGCCCTGACTACCTAAACTTAAAAGGGGCCCTGCCTATAAAATGGGGGCCCTGACTACCTAACCATAAATGGGGCCTATGGCTATCTACATATAAAGGGGGCCCTGGCTACCTAACCATAAAGGGGGCCCTGACTAGCTAAACACAAAGGGGGTCTTGACTACCTAATCATAAAGGGGGCCTTGACTACCAGCAAACTAGCTAAAGGGGGCCCTACCTACCCACAAACTAGCAACAGGGGCCCTTACTACCAACAAACTAGCTAAAGGGGGCCCTAACTACCTACAAACTAAAGGGGGCCCTAACTACCTGCAAACTAGCTAAAAGGGACCTTAATTACCTGCAAACTAGCTAAAGGGGACCCTAACTACCTGCAAGCTAGCTAAGGGGGGCCCTAACTACCCGCAAACTAGCTAAAGGGGCCCTGACTTCCTGCACAGTAGCTAAAGGAGGCCCCTATCTACCTGTATACTACCTAAAGGAGGCCCCTAGTTGCCTGTATACTACCTAAAGGAGGCCTTAACTGCCTGCATGCTACCTAAAGGAGGCCCTAACTGGCTGCATGCTACCTAAAGGGGGGTCCTAGCTGCTTGCATGCTACCTAAAGGGGGGCCCTAACTGCCTGCATGCTACCTAAAGGAGGGCACTACCTGTATACTACCTAAAGGAGGCCCCTAGCTGCCTGTATACTACCTAAAGGAGGCATTAACTGCCTGCATGCTACCTAAAGGAGGCCCTAACTGCCTGCATGCTACCTAAAGGAGGCCCTAACTGCCTGCATGCTACCTAAAGGGGGGGCCTAGCTGCCTGCATGCTACCTAAAGGGGGGCCCTAACTGCCTGCATTCTACCTAAAGGAGGGCACTAACTGCCTGTATACCCTAACTGCCTGTATACTACCTAAACGGGGACCCTAACTACCTGTATACTACCTAAAGGAGGCCCCTAGCTGCCTATATACTACCTAAAGGAGGCCTTAACTGTCTGTATACTACCTAAAGGGGGTCCCTAACTGCTTTCAGCCTATATAAAGGGGGCCCTAACTACCTCCAGCTTACCTAACTGGGGGGATTTTTAACCTACCTACTGCCTAACTAACTGGGACTCACCAACACCTACCTACATCCTAACTGGGATTCACCAACCTAACTGTAGCCTATCTACTTTACTAACTGGGGCCTGCTTATCTACCTGGGGGCTATTTACCTACCCACCCGTGGCTAGGTACCCACCAACCTACCGGGGGCCCAGCCTACCAATTATCCAGCGGGGTCTACCTACCTAAATAGGGCCTGTCTAGTTCCCTGGGGCCTTGCACTTTTTGTCCTACCTATGGTCTTGTTTTACCTACCTTTGTAATATAGGGGAGGGCAGCAGCCCTTTAGCTGTAGCATTATCCAAACCTCTTAGGAGATTGTGCTTCTAAGTTATGGCTTGTATCCACTCACTCAACCCGGGGAAAGTTTGTACAGAGGTGGGAATATGTAAAGGGTCCTGGAAAAGTGAGGTTTAAGATATTTGGGTGTGAAAATTCTGCAGGGATGAGTTGTGGCCGGGACAAGTCGTCATGGCGGTAGGGAAAACGGATGCGAAAAAAGGGGAAATAAGAAACGACTCATGAGAGAAGAGAATGACTCATCAGTGAAGACGTTCCGGGGGGGTCCCTGGATTTTCAGGGGTTATTTTAAACTTTATTCTGGATCAGTGCTGTATTCACTGTAATTTGATGTGACACGAGCTGGTGTCTGACCACTATGTGGTCTCTGTATGGTGGTGTTGTAGGTTATACCTGAGCTGGTGTCTGACCTCTATGTGATCTCTATATGGCGGTGTTGTAGGTTATACCTGAGCTAGTGTCTGTCCACTATGTGGTCTCTATAATGGTGGTGTTAAGGTTATACTGATTTTAGTGTCTGACCACTATGTGGTCTCTATGTGGCGGTGTTGTAGGTTATACCTGAGCTGGTGTCTGACCTCTATGTGGTCTTTATATGGCGATGTTGTAGGTTATACCTGAGCTGGTGTCTGACCTCTATGTGCTTTCTATATGGCGGTGTTGTAGGTTATACCTGAGCTGGTGTCTGCCCTCTATGTGGTCTCTATGTGGCGGTGTTGTAGGTTATACCTGAGCTGGTGTCTGTCCACTATGGGGGTCTCTATATGGTGATGTTATAGGTTATACCTGATCTAGTGTCTTACCACTATGTGGTCTCTATGCGGCGGTGTTGTAGGTTATACCTGAGCTGGTGTCTGACCTCTATATGGTCATATTGGTGCGGGTATAGTGACAGCGTACACTTGTCCCTGTTTGTAAAAGTGAGGGAATACCTGACCCTGTGACAGGAGTTTCACTTTTACTTTCTTGCTGGTGTTTATTTTAGAAGGTGGTGAGGTGCATGACCTAGAGAAATGTGGAGGGGGACATTGTATGTGGGGGGGGGGGGGAGGGATATGGATGGAGCTACTTAGCCCTGTGTCTATGATATGCTAGACTGACAAATGTGTGAGATAGATATGTGAGACAGACAGATATGTGAGATAGACAGATATGTGACTCCATTGCTATTGTACTACACAATACAGTTCTTTTTTGCCCACTGTATTATGTGGTAAAATGGCCGCATTTATGTCCGAGAGGCCGGTAATATTTACATGTACAGTAGGGTGGGCCCCCCAAGATCAATTCCCCTGTGAGCCCCAGACCCCCCAGTCCGACACTGTGCTAGTCCAATGTTTGATAAGTACTTGAAAGAATTTTTCTTTCCAGTTTTGGCTACAGAGGTAGGCATGTATAAAAACTGTATAGGTCTAAGACAGTCTTTGTTGCCCACAGCAACCAATCAGAGCTCCCCTTTAATTTTTTCAGAGCACTATATGAAATGAAAGAGGAGCTCTGATTGTTACGGGCAGCAAAGAAAGTCTTAAACCTAAACAGTTTTCATACATGTGGTCCATAATGTTTATAAAAATTGAGGACTCCACATTAAATGGGTTTTCTCACTTCAATGATAAACTTTCACCATGTAGGGAAAGGTTATTGAAGTTTTTTTTCTAAATACATTGGTCTCTTATATTGCCTTGCTCAGGAGATAAGAGAGATTTAATCTTCTCTGAATGCACACAAGTGTATCTAGGTTACCATCCATATCTCCCTTCCTGATCAGACAGAAGACAGGGAGAAAATTCACCAAGGTAGGAGAGAGCAGTGTCTATATCTCTAAAAAGATTAGATTGCTCAATTGTTAGATAAAAGTATCCCAGGGCATGGGGAAGAGAAGAAATTAATGTCTGTATCATACCTCCCAAGTGTCCCTACTTTGGGGGGACAGTCCCTATTTTTAACTCTTGTCCCTCTGTCACTCTTAGCTCTATAAATGTCCATATTTTTCATTTTGGAAAGAGATTTGCATTAATAAACTGACTATCTTGCTTTACAAAGTATTAATTGCTTCTTAGTTGTATATTAGATAACAACTTACTTAATATCTCATCATTGGATGCAATTCAATCCTTAAAATGTCTAGATTCCAATTATTTTATGATAATATTTTAACAAAAAACCTATTCAAGCATATAGTTATGCATTAAAAAAATTGATCTTGTATACATTGAACCATAAGGCTATTTCTACACAGCACAGGTTTTTGGTCGGCTTTTTGTCAGGTTCAGTATTTTGAAACTGCTAAGAATCCAACGGTACACTGTGCTGCATAGACAGCAAAGAAAAGCCTGTGTTGTAGTCTAAACAGCACAGGTTTTTAACCGCTGCATTAAAAATCCGGTGGAATATGCAATATGTTGCGTATTCTGCCGGAGTCCCGCAGTTTCCCATCAGATTCCGGTACATTCAATTGTACAGGCCGACGGCAAAAACGAAACTGACTGCGTTTTTTGCGCAAATCGGGAGCAAAAAACATGGTTTTGCATAGGACACAATGCTGTCGGCTATCCACCGTATTTTGTCCTATGCTGTGTGAACTTAGTGTACGTGTCTCCCTTTGACTGTCAAAAAAAAAATTGGGATATATGTGTGTGGCCATGGTTAGAGGTGTGCCCTAGTGTGATGTCAGTCTCTAAAATTTGGGAGGCATGGTCTTAATTTTGCATAACTCATGGGTTGCTCACCACTTCAGGCTCCAGAATTGTCCCTGAAGGTTAGAAAGGGAAAACTTCCTCTTCTCTTACACTATCCGTGCCCCCATCATTCGCACAGACTGCTGCCCATTTCCCCTCTCCCACAGACTGTTCCCCATTGCCCTGACTGCTACACAAACTTCCTCCATGATTCTCTGAAATGGACTACCGCCAAGGTCTTTTTACACAGACTGATCCCGAGATCCTCCATCTCTCTCACACACACACACTACTCTAAAAGCCCTTATATTTTATAACAGCTCCTCCCCATGCCTCTCTATCTCACACAGACTGCTTACTTATGCACCCTATTGTTACAAAGACTACTCCGCATACAACCCACACACAGAGTGATCCTATGTGAGAGGGGTATATGGGGCGGAAGAATGAACATGTTCTAAGTTTTTCGGACCGCTGGCGGTGTAAAAAAAAACATCCGGCGGAAAATCTGTACAGTGTGGACTGCTGCAGGGATTTTCTATTAAAGTCAACGTAAAAGGTTGACACCTGGTTTACAGACGGCTCTCAAATCCGAAAACCGTCCGGAAAACCGACGGAAAACCTGTGCCGTGGGGGCAAGCCATTAGAGATCTATAAAGGAGAGCATATAGAGTAATGTGACACAGTTCTTTGCTGAATCATTAAAGGGATTGTCTCATCTCAAAGTTTCATAGGATGCATGAATGAAATAATGCTGCTTGGCTCACTCACTTCCTGGTCAAGCTGTCTGTAATTAGCATATGAGCTCCATGTATTCAGACTTCTCTGTTTATTAAGTTTATCAGTCTAGCTTAGCTAAATTACCTTCTTTGAGGTCCAGAGAAGCTTCTCAGCTAATGTAAACAGTAATTAGTCTTTAGCCTGAAAGATCACATAAAAACAAGCTCTCACTGTCCGGAGTTCTGTGCTGTGGTGACTAGTGTTGAGCGATTTTTATCGACAAAGTTGAAATCGGCAAGGTTTTTATGGTGATCGAAATTTCCAGATCATGCAATAATTAAGGTTAAAATCTGAGCATCATCTATTAAGATCGCGCCTTTTTCGGCGCTTCCTGTAATTTTGGCGGCCAGCAAATCAGATTACAGAATAGAGCAGGGTGAGATGTGTGTGCGACGTCATGACTGGGATGTGTATGGTTGCGATTGGCTGGAAAAATCACATGACCTCGTTTTTACATAGAACAGCGTTTTCCTGTTTCAGCCTCAGTGTCTCTCACGTCTCATAGGGATAGGACCTGCGTCTCTGCCTGTGGCCAAACAGCTCAGCGAAATTAGTCTATTTCTGCACAGAGAAACCTCTACTATTAGCTGTGATCCTTCCAATTTATTTACATTAGAGATTTGAAGATTCTATGTAGTTAGGTAGAGAATTTTAAAGGAGTATCTACCGCTGTAAATTCACGGCGGGGAGAGCAGGGGGGGGCCGCGGGCGAACACAGACAAGCTATATCTATAAAGAACACTGGATAAAGTTCACCAAGACTTAGTGTAGACATTGTAGTGGAATATCTTTATTATTAACAGTTTGCTATTGAAATATTTCCTGGATATTGGGCAGCCTGAACTTATATTGGATACACATCATTTCTAGTAACTGCAAGTCTCTTTGTTAGGTGCAAAACTCCACTTTTATTATCAGTATACATTTCAGATATGTGTTCATTTTAATTTTACCCATTACAACCTGTGACTGTTGATATATCACCTTGCAGTTAAATTACAATCCAGCATCTTGTAGTCAGCACAGATTGTTTGTTGCCAAAAAACGCTGGTATCATACGAAAAAACATAAACAGTTACGTGTTTTTTGACTTTTGCACACCCAGCATTGTTCATTGACGCAGCATCCACGTAAATCTTAAAACAGCAATTCTATATTCACCACAGGTGAATTGAAAGGTGCAAAAAATACCGTGTATCATACGAAAACATAACAGTTACGTGTTTTTTGACTTTTGCACACACAGCATTGTTCATTGACGCAGCATCCACGTAAATCTTAAAACAGCAATTCTATATTCACCACAGGTGAATTGAAAGGTGCAAAAAATACCGTTTATTATACGAAACATAACAGATACGAGTTTTTTGACTTTTGCACACCCAGCATTGTTCATTGACGCAGCATCCACGTAAATCATAAAACAGCAATTCTATATTCACCACAGGTGAATTGAAAGGTGCAAAAAATACCGTTTATTATACCAAAACATAACAGATACGTGTTTTTTGGACTTTTGCCCAGTCCATATGTTGATAGACACCTTGCAGTTAAATTTGAATCCAGCAATTTGGTTTTGATTAGAGGTATTTGAGAATAGCTGTGATTTACAGTCTTTTAATAAGAGACTTTCCAAAACTATTCCATACCTTCTCAAATTTTTATATTTCTGAACATGGAGCAAAATGCAGGTGGTAAGCGAGCAAAGATGGGGTTAAGCACATGGAGGTAAGGTACGAGAGAAGGTGCTCCTTCCAGTGCTGGCGACAACACGCAGCGGATCGTCAGTTGCAGGACCGTCAGGCCTGTCATCGCTGGGTCAGGGCCCTGTGAATCTATTGTAACGAACATCGTCGCCAATCTGTCCTTCAGTGGTTAATGCAACCTGCATCTAGCAGTCTTACCTCCTCGTCCTCGCAGTCACGGCCACAAATGTCGTCATCAGCATCACCAGCATCCGTCCAACATGAAGCAGCCCAAATGTCAACTCGTGTACCCACCACTGTGGATAATCCATTGTCTGCGGACCTCTTTGATGACCACATGCGGTTGGGGTCCGAAGGCATGGTAAAAGATCAAGGAGGATGATTTATGTCTGCTCTGACGCCCAGTTACTGATGGCATCAGAGGGGGTGTTGGAAGCCGGTCAATCGGCAATTTGCCCGGGCGGTCGGCAACGCCTTGCAGTGCCCCTTGCTTGTAGCCCGCAGCTTCTGGATGCAGAAAGTCAGGACGACCAAGTCACCTGTGTTGATGATGATGATGATGACGACATTGCGGATCCATCCTGGTCTTTTCCGCAGAATTTGCTTGCGAGCGGCTATTAATCAGTGGACGAGGAGGAAGACGATGGGGTAGTGTCAATACGGGTCCCGCCACAAAAAGGGAGAGGACGGTCGCAGAAGTCCGCTGATATGATTCCGCCAGCCACGGTCAGCGCAAACCCCGCTCCTCGCTTATCGCCGTCAAAAAGGTCCAGGACCTCTCAAGCCTGGGCCTTCTTTGAGCAAGCCTCTGATTCACCCAGCGATGTCATATGCCGCCTTTGCCGTAAACGCATAAGTAGAGGCAAGAACCTTAAGTGGTTAACCACCACCAACATGTCTAGTCACATGCAGCGAATGCATGAGTTGAAAGGGAGGGAACACTTGGCCAAAAAAGGCCAGACCGACGCCGGGCCTCCAACCATTGTCACACCCTCTGTCTCCGCCTCCTCCTCCTCCGCCACCACCAAGCGTTCCTCAGCTGCCCATGTCTCTCAGAGTCATGATCAGGGATCAGCCTCCGCTTCAGCCTCCACCGTCGCCCGAGTACCCCGAGCACCACCTGAGACCAATCCTACCCCTTCTCCTTCCGCCAGATTGACGACCTGCACGCCATACAGCGACCAGTCTAGCAGCCAGCCTTCTGTCTTCCAGGTTTGGGGGCAGAAGAAACACTTTAACCCAAACCATCCCAAAGCCAAAAGCCTGAATGTCGGCATTGCCAGGCTTTTGGCCTTGGAAATGTTGCCTTTCCGTCTGGTGGACACAGATGGGTTACGCCACATCATGGTCCTCGCCTGCCTCCAATACCAGATGCCGAGCAGGCATTTCTTTGCCAGAAAAGCCGTCCCTGCCCTGGCCAGCCACGTGTCATCTAAAATTTCAAGCGCGTTGTCTGCATCTGTGGCCGGAAAAGTTCATCTCACCACCGACACATGGACTAGTAAGCACGGCGAAGGCCGCTATATCTCTATGACAGCTCACTGGGTGAGCTGGGTGGATGTCTCTGGGGGTGACGGTGGCTCTCAGGCTCGGCGCACGCTCTTCAAAACCGCAGGGATGGTGCAAGGCTCTTTCCCCCAAGGTCCTCTGGTGGCATCACGTGCCCAGAGACACCAGGCCGTGTTGAAATTAATCTGCCTTGGAGACCGTCCACACACAGGTCAGGAGCTGTGGATGGCTCTAAGCAACGAGACCGAGCGCTGGCTGGGTGACAAGAACCTTGTGCCAGGCAAGGTGGTGTGCGATAACGGGCGAAATCTGCTGGCCGCCCTTAAGATCGGTAGGCTGGAGCACATCCCTTGCCTGGCACATGTCATGAACCTTGTCGTCCAGAAATTTCTAAAGAGCTACCCGGGTCTGGACTTCCTGCTGAAGAAGGCTCGAGGTCTGAGTTCGCACTTCCGCCGTTCGCACCCTGCTTCGTCCCGCTGGCTGCGTTGCAGCGTCAGCTCGGCCTCCCGTCAACCGTCTCATTGTTGACGTGGCAACACGCTGGAATTCCACCCTCCACATGCTCCAGCGATTGTGGCAGCAGCGCAATGCCATTACGCAGTACGAAGTGACACATGGCCTGACAAGCAGCGGTGTGGACCTCGGGGTGTTGAACCACCGAGAGTGGAGGCAGGTGAAAGAGCTCTGCACCATCCTTGCCAGTTTTGAAGAAGCCACCAAAATGGTCAGTGCGGACAATGCCCTTGTCAGCATGAGCATTGTGGTGATCTTAGTTCTGGAACGATCGTTGGACACTCTGAAACAACAGGTCCCGCCAGCGACGGAGGAGGAGACAGACACAGATGCGGACACGGAGCCTTTCTCTCCGTCAAATCCACAAGGCCCGACAGTTTCACAATTTCATCGGTCTTCATTAGGCAGTGGTTCAGAGCTAGTGCAAGGTGGCACATCAGCTCTCAGGGTGCATCATCTCAGGCAAGTCAGGGCTGTGTTGAAGCTGTGCCGGAGGCAGCGGAGGAGGAGGAGGAAAGAGGTTGGCGCGAATTTGAGGCGGAGGAGGAAGATGAGGAAGATCAGTTTGCTAGTGCCCCTCGACCCAGAGGCTTGGGAAATCAAGGCTCCATCTCTCACATGAGTGCTTGGATGCTCCATTTCCTCCAACATGATCCTCGCATTAAGGCCATCAAAAATGACCAACAGTTACTGGGTGGCCACCCTCCTGGACCCCGGTACAAAACAAAACTCAGCACTTTCCTTTCACCCACCCAAATAGAGAGTAAAAGGCAGGAAATGAAGACCTTGCTGATTGATCAACTGATCAATCTGTTGCGTCTGCTTCACGTTCCCCAAATGTCACGGTGGGAACAACATCAGCGACGTGACAGCAGTAGAGTGCCAAGTAGGCGTAGCGGCAGCAGCAGGCAAGGTGGCGGAAGCCTAATGGGTGACCTCTGGCAATCTTTGTTTACCACCTCACCAACGCATGCAATGCAGGGCACACATCCAACACACAGAGATCAGCTTAAGATCATGGTGCACGACTATCTGCGTCTCAACACGATGTTTTTGCATGTGTTCCGGACCCAATAGACTTCTGGGTATCCAAAATGGACGAATGGCCGAGCTGGCTCGTCACGCCATAGAGGTGTTGTCCTGCCCAGCAGCCAGCGTCATATCTGAGTGGAACCTTCAGCACAGCTGGAGGTGTCATTACAGACAAACGCATCCAGCTTTCCACAGATAATGTGGATCGTTTGACTTTCATCAAGATGAATCAGGCATGGATCTCTGATGATGTTGTGGCCCCAATTGCCGAGGTCACCGATTAGTTGCCGGTCTACTTCACATTCCTTTTCAAACAGAAATGGTCCTCTTGAAAACTTTTTTTTAAAATGATCATTTCTTACTGCAATTTTTATTCTCTTTTCCTCTTTTATTCTCTTTTGCTGTGAGGAGACTGTAAAAGACAGCAAGGTTTCATGACAACACCGTATTCCATTTACTCACTTTATCTTAAGAAGTTTTCGCATTGTCAATGGTTTTGAGGTCATGTTGCTGTGAGATACAGCTATAATTATGGTCCTTTGGAACAGAAATGTGGCTTCTAAGTGGCATTTCTCCCTCACAATTTTTAATAGTGGCTGAGAAGTCATATTTATAATTTTTTGGGGTCATGTAGCTGTGAGATACAGCAATAATCATGGTCCTTTGAAACAGAAATGTGGCTTCTAAGTGGCATTTCTCCCTCACAATTTTTAACAGTGGCTGAGAAGTCATATTTATAATTTTTTGGGGTCATGTTGCTGTGAGATACAGCAATAATCATGGTCCTTTGGAACAGAAATGTGGCTTCTAAGTGGCATTTCTCCCTCACAATTTTTAACAGTGGCTGAGAAGTCATTTTTATAATTTTTTGGGTCATGCTGCTTTGAAATGCAGCAATACTACAGGTCCTATTATAAAAAATGTTGTTTCTAACAGACATTTGTTCTTCACAATTGACCAAAGTGGCTCAAGGGTCATGCTTTGAATTTTTGGGGGCATTTTGCTTTGAAATGCAGCAATACTACAGGTCCTATTCTAAAAAACTTTTGTTTCTAATAGACATTTGTTCTTCACAATTGTCAAAAGTGGCTCATGGGTCATGTTTTGAATTTTTGGGGGCATTTTGCTGTGACATGCAGCTATACTACAGGTCCTATTCTAAAAAATGTTGTTTCTAACAGACATTTGTTCTTCACAATTGTCCAAAGTGGCTCAAGGGTCATGCTTTGAATTTTTGGGGGCATTTTGCTGTGACATGCAGCTATACTACAGGTCCTATTCTAAAAAATGTTGTTTCTAACAGACATTTGTTCTTCACAATTGTCCAAAGTGGCTCAAGGGTCATGCTTTGAATTCTTGGGGGCATTTTGCTGTGACATGCAGCTATACTACAGGTCCTATTCTAAAAAATGTTGTTTCTAACAGACATTTGTTCTTCACAATTGTCAAGAGTGGCTCAAGGGTGATGGTGCTGTCAGAAACAGGAATAGGTAGGACACTGTTAATGGACACATATTGCAAAATGACTTGTTTTGCAAGATCTTTAACATAGCTATCAATCCCTTTATGAGACAACCCATTTAATACAATGAAAAAAAGAGAAACAAAGACATGGTGGGATTCCATCCTATTTTAAAAATGTGTTTTCTAGAATTAAACTACTAAAAAACTTGCATGTACAAAATAGCTGGTAAAAAAAATTCCCCTGAATTGTACAAGGGAGGTACAGGAAAACTTGACCAGATGTAGGTTATTCAGAGGACATGGAGTATGGAGCACGGACAGAGAACAAAGTACAGAGACAATTTCCTCCAGCACGTTGAGTAAAATGAGAAAAAGAATGCCAAGCAAAAGGGCACCTGGGTGTAACAGGAGCGTTAACCACCAGTATTTCCAAGTGAAGCTCAATTGGTCCGCACTCATACGGAGGGGCAAGCGCTACCCAGGTCTTGACTGTGTACTGAGGAAGGCTGGAGTTCTCACACTTCCGCTTCCGCACTCTGCTTCAGCACGACAGTTTTTGTTGCTGCGTCATCAGGGCATTTTAACCTGCGTGTTAATAGATGATGGACGCCAGCCTGGGCTCTCACCGCACCCACTGTAACTCCGGCCCTGGGTCATGCTGTGGCACAGGACAGTTCTAGTCAATGTCCAGTTCAACTAAAATGGTGGTTGAAAGACTCCTTTTTCTGGCACTTTGTAATCTGGGGGTCAGACAGGTTTAATGGTCATACTGTGGCCCAGGACAGGGACAGTATATGTCCAGTTCTGGCACTTTTTAAACTGTGGGTCAGACAGGTTTAATGGTCATTCTGCGGTACAGGACAGATATAGTTAGTGTCCAGTTCAACTAAAATGGTGGTTGAAAGACTCCTTTTTGCGGCACTTTTTAAATCTGGGGGTCATGCAGGTTTCGGGCTCATGCTGCGTTCCAGGACAGGGATATTCAATGTCCAGTTCAAGTAACATGATGGTTCAATTAATACTGCCTTAAGGCACGATTTAATTTGTGGGTGATGCAGGTTTTAAGGGTCATGCTGTGGTACAAGACAGGGATAGTGAATGGTCTGTGACTTTTTTTCTGTGACTTTTATAACCTAAGTGTGTTGCCTAAGATGTAGCACGTATCCATTTGACTGTTGTGGATGTTAATTTCAGCTTCTCCAGCCTTGTTTGGGTGTAATAATGAAGGTGTTGTTGTTCTCCCATAGACTTTAATGGTCATCGCTCATAATCGATGCTCACTATCGAAAAACCTTATCGATAGCGGCCGACTATCGACTATCGATCGATCTCGATAGCCAACGCAATCGCTCAACACTAGTGGTGACATGTGTGATGACCTCACTCCCTGCTATCAGATAGAACAAACAGCAGGGGAGAAAAGAGTACACAGGTCGGTCACTAGGGGAACCAGAGAGCCAGGAAGGTGATAAAATCACTTGTAGCTCCTTAACAAAAAAAGATGAACAACGCAATATATTTGGAAAACGTCTTCATTTAGTGTTCCCTACATTTTGAAAGCTATTCTTTGTAGCGAGACAATCCCATTAAGGGAACAGCTCATGAAATCAGTGTTGAAGTATACTTTCCATGACCAGTGGGCTTAATACGCTGCGCGGCCATGCTGCCATGCAGTTTAAAGGGAACAATGCTTGTGAGTCTACTCTAGACTGTAGACTTTAGCTTTTGTATCTTCATTACCGGCAGTGTATTACTTAGCTCCTAATTCATCACTAGTGTCAGCATCTCTCTTCCTACTGACCATGTATATAAGGACCTCATTGTCTGGTTTAGACTAATGGCAATCAAATCTTGCTAACGTTACTATGGAAAGTTTTTATAATGGATGCTGTCTTGCTTTCCATAGTAAACTCAAATGGATTAGACGGCTTATTTTATGAAACTAAGTACTATTGTGTTAGCGTGTATTGTCACAAAAACACATTTAAATTATTATTACCCAGGCAAATATTTAAATTATTACCCAAAATATTAACATCAGATTGTATTTATTTAATTATAGGTTGGGCTGAGCAATTGCATTGCAAGGGATTTCTATTTGAGCATTGGTATATTACTTTTTTGATGTTTCTTGTTTTTGTCTTGAAGTAAAAACCTTGATTATCTTGTTACAATGACACCTGTCAATGGCTGGAATTTATTAGGCAGCAAGAGAACAGTCAGTTCTTGAAATTGAGGTCTTAGAGACAGGGAAAAAGGCAAGCATCTGAGTGACTCACAGGGGTTTTCTCACCACAATGATTAAAGGGGTTTTGCCAAAAAGTGAGTTTCTTACCTCTTAATCTGCTCAGAAGAGAAAATAAACAAATATGCTGCCTCACAGGAGGCGGGGAGGGGGGGATGGCTGAGAACACAGCCATGAAGCAGGTGGCATTGTGCAATGTTTACTCAAATAATCACATTACAACTAGCAGATTCTCTATACAAAAGACAAGATCTTTCTCTACAGTCCCTTGGCAGCTCGTTCAAATTCCCTGTCATCAGATAAGCAGTGCAAACATGCAAGTGTGGCCAGATCAGCTTCTGTCAGCTCCTGGTCGTGTCTAATGTAAACTTTCAGGAAACTAAGGGCATCTGTTTAAGGCTGTAGCTCTCAGAGGCTTCACTTTTTGTAATAACATATATTTAGAAAAGTTATTAAATACCCATTTTGGAGGATCCCACGTCAACATTAAATCGTGGCAAAACCCCTTTAACTTTTAACATGTAGGGAAAGGGAAATGAAGACTATTACCAAATAAATTGCTGTTTTGATTTTGCTTTGTTCAGGAGATAAAGATCGTATCTACTACTAGTATACACAATTTCTCTAGGTTACCAACACCTCTTTCTGCTCTCTCCTCTCTCATTTCTCAGACCATGGTGAATCACTTCCTGCTGAGTGTTTTCTCTAGCACAAGAGCATGTTTATCTAAGTTAATGAAAACATTTAACCTTTAGGGCTCTGTAGCCTTGTGCACTACAGATTATAAATTTGTTGCAGTCATGTCATTGTAACAGGAATAGCTAGGAATTGCAGTTGATATGCCAATCACTGTTATAAAACCACCCATGAACCAGATAGTGTGAGCCTGAAGCTAGATGTGGTTCTGTGAAGCAGCATGGCGAGAACACTCTTTAAAACAAAAGGAAAAATTGTGAAGACTAGACAACTGATTAGCAGCATCTCTAAAATGGCAAGTCTAAAGGGGTATGCACTTGTAAGTACACCACTAAAAGTACACAAGGATAGGAAAACTGGTGAAGTAATTACATGATAACCCAAGGCTGATTGATGTGCACAAAGAATAAAGCCTGTTCGGGTACATCCCAAAGAAAAGCTCCCATAGCACACACCTCTGAAAAAGTGCCAGACCACTAGGCGCTTGCAACTATGTACGAGCCTCCATAGCTGCAGATCAGTTACAGTGTTCATGCTGACCCATGTCCAATAATAATAATAATAATAATCTTTATTTATATAGCGCCAACATATTCCACAGCACTTTACAATTTAGAGGGTAAACGTACAGACATTACACATTAAAAGTACTTACAGATGAGACACAAGGTGTGAGGGCCCTGCTCGTGAGAGCTTACAATCTATGAGGGTGCTTGGGGGAGATGAAGGGTGGAAAGTGCTAGGTTTACAATGGTCCAGCCATGTTACATAAATAGGAGGTGGTTTACATAAAAGAGTGAAATGCTGAAAGTATCTACAGTGGGTACATAGGAAAACATGGAAAACCAATGAAAGAAGATGGTCTACTCTGAATTATCTCTCCTTTTATATCATGTCTGGATACATGTGTGTTGCTTAATGTAAGCAGGATACACTATGGGATCGAGGCAAGTCAGTAGAAGTACAATCATGCTCTGGCTAATGTTCTGCTTGGAAAAAAGGATTCAATCTCCAGAGGAGAAAAGCGTTCTTCACTATAAGAACTGTGAATCTGTGGAATAGCCTGCCTGAGGAGCTGGTCACGGCAGGAACTGTAGAGAGTTTCAAGAAAGGCTTAGATACCTACCTGGAACTAAAGAATATTGATGCGTACGTAGCCATGTAAAATTCTGGATCCTGGCTGGTGGTGGCTCTGTGGTCAGACATGGGGTCTCCACTGGAGCAGATTGGTTCTTGCCTTGTGGGTTTCGGGGCATTAACCAGTGGTGAGGCTGGGCATAATGTCCTGGTCTCTCTCCCTTCACCCACATTTTCCCCATCCTTGGTTGAACTTGATGGACATGTGTCTTTTTTTTAACCATACTATGTAACTACATTCATGTGGATAATACCACTTACCTTAACACTGATGCAAACTAAAAGTACCCCTTCATGACAATGGCACTCCTCAATAGCAGTTGTTTCATTCAGCAGGATAATGCACCCTGCCACACTGCAAAAAATGTTCAAGAATTGTCCAAGGAACATGTCAAACATTTTAAGGTATTGACTTGGCCTACAAATTCCCAGATCTCAAAATGTGTGTGTATCTGTTGGGTGTACTAAAAACAGAAGTCTGACCCATGAAGGCCCACCTCACAACTCACAGTTGTTACCAGAACACCTTCCAAGGTCTTTTGGTTGTTAGGGGACATACACAATATTAGGCATGTTGTAAGGGGAGGTAAACCTTATATTTCCAAAATTACATAAAAATGTATATACCACCATTAGAGAAACTGTTTTCGATGTTGCACTGTAATGAAATGTTATGTATGTATATACTATGCTGTACTGTGGTTTAGTGTGCCTCACATTGGTTGTTCCTCCATAGCCCGTGGTGTGTTGGGCTGCAGGATTGCTTTGTATAATGGTGCCAGTAGTTTTATCTGGCTGTCAAGGAGTGCCAGCG
>JAODAL010053164.1:0-25481 GCA_025379985.1 Phyllomedusa bahiana | reverse complement strand
AATTTTTAAATTTGCTCAGGCAAATGTTTTTTTGGGGCGATGAAAAAAAGAGGGTTTCTTTTAGTCCCCCACAACGCAAACAACGCTTTAACCCCGGAGTAAATTGCGCAAAAAATTGAAAAACCAAAAAAGAATTTTGGGTTTTATTTTTTGGGGAATTGTAAAAACACTGTTTTTTTAAATAAATAAACAGGAACAGCTTGATAACCTTGGTATTCAATGTGCTGTGAGCAGATAGCTTAAAATGTATACAGCGCATTGGCCACAGGACTTCACCCAAAAACCCCAAAAATCAAAATTAAAAGTTAAGAAAGCAGTCTCTGAGACAAGCTGTGACACCCCCCAAAAATCGCTTTAAAAAAAATGATTTCTTTAGTAAAAATCAAAACAGCCGGGGCACCTTCCCTAATCATACAGGGGGGGTTTTGAGCTCCCCGTCCGCCCGGATTATTAGTGCGTGACGTCACGAATCCCCCCGGGCTTGTTTGGGTTTTCATCTCTGCCATGTCAGAGCTATGCCTTCTTCCTCCCGAGTTCTTTGCCCCATGTAAGCCATGTGCTCCAGCCAAATTTTAAATCAAAAGCCACTTCTTTCACCGAAGTCCCCCCAAACTTCGACCTTCGTTCCCCAACCCAATTTTCCCAATTTAAACGTTTTCCCCTTCTTAGAACAAATTTGCCCCTCCTAACGTGATAGCCAAAGGCTAGACAAAACGAAATTTTAAACCCAATCTCTTTTCAATGATAAAAAATCTAAATAGCTGGAAAAATTTCTATTTAACGGTATTTATTTTTTAAGCCATTAAATGTATCATTTTGCAGGGTTTTCACTTTTTTTTTCTCACAAAGACAAGTTAAATGTTTGAATGAGAAGCATTTTTCTGGGTAAATTCTTTTCCCTACATGGTTTGGCATAATCATTTTCATATAAAAAGTAGAGAACTTCAGGAAAGCATGGGGTCTCCTGCACATACTAAATTTTAAACTGAGTAGGGGAAAATATTTTAAAAGATTTAAATTCTATTTCAAGCGATTAGGAAAACTTTAGGAAAAAAATATTTTTGTCACTTTTTTGGTTCATTCCAAAAGATCTTTTATTTTATTGGTTCATTCCAAAATATCTTTTATATGAGGTCTAGTTGATTTTGTTTATGGTTGGAAAAGAAGGGTCTTAAGGTAAATTATTGGATAAACGATTTTCCTGTACAATAGCCATTTCCAAATTACACATCATAAAATTACTTTCTATAAAAAGAAAGTAAATTATCCTTGGGACTAATTCTACATTAAACATTGGTGGGTAAAGGATGCCCTTTAGGACATTTAGGTTTCATGTGTTGCGAGTGCCGCCGCTGCCCGGGTGTCGGGCGGCGGGCGCACTCGCCCTACGGCGCGTCAGTACTTCCCCGGCTGCGCTCCTGTGTCCCTGCAGTCTCCTGCTGTCCGGTGCGCGCGTCCCTGTGATCTAAGGCGCGCGCGCGCCGACTCTTTGAGATTTAAAGGTGCAGTGCGCCGGTAATTGGGTAATTGCCGGGCACTGCCTCTATTTCACCTGGGAGCTTCCGCCCGGTCCCTGCCGGATCTTTAGTGCCTTGCCTATCGAGAAAGCATTCTCTATTGTCTCGTCCTGTTCTACCGTGTACCGTATCCTCGCTTCCGTCTCTTGACCACGAATCTCTGCCCCCCCGCCGCCTCCCCTTGCCCCCCTTTCCTCCCCTGACCCCCGCCCCACTACCAGCCCCTACGATTTTGCACCACGCAAATATTTTCCCGCTGTCCCCCGCAATCACGCCCCCAGGGGTAATGACCTGGTAACCCCCCGCCGCAGCAATTCCATCCCGTTTTGCGGCGGGCCCCCTGGTGAAAACCGGGACCTTTTTTAAATTCCTTTCCCCTTTCGGGCTTACACCATGGTTTGTGGGGGGTCCAGGGGACCCCTTTCCCGGGCCCCGGAACCGTAACATAAAAATCCGGCCATGGATCCCGCAAAGGTACCCTCCCAGTGTGGCGGACCTCCCCTCGCGTGGTGACCCGACAGCCCTCACAACTGGCCCAGCAGGGGCAACAGCTGAGGATTTTGACCCCCTTAGCAACCCCCCACCTTTCCTGGGGCCGCTCCCCCCCCGGGCATTCCACTGGCTCCTTTGGGGACCCAAGCCCTTTTTTGGGTTGCTGCCTCCCAAATTTTTAAACAGTGACCCCCAACCTGCAGGGGTTCCCCCACCCAGTGAAACCCATGCCACAATGAGTTAAGGGGGGCCCAAATTTCCCTTTTTCAAAAAAGGTTCCAAGGGGGCTTTTTTTTTGGGTCAGCCTTTTTCCCCGGGGGAAGGGCCATGGCCGGGCTACCCCCAAAAAGGGGACAGGGGGCGATCCTGGATTTGGGGATCTGCCTGCCCCCTCGCTGAATTCCGCATGTCTTCGAGGACCAAAGCCCGAGCATCTTTTTGGGGAGCCCGGCACTCTTGAACCAAACCCAGGGTGAAACTTCAGTGGGAAAGAGAAACGCAGTACAATTTCCCCACCCTGGCACAGAGTTGTCCGGGAAATACCCGGCCCCGCGCGCCACCTTTAAAAAAGGCCCTTTTCCCAAAAGTATAAAGGGAAACGCCCAACCCGAAAAGAGATTTGCCTCCTTTTTAAAGCAAATTTAATCCCCCTTTGGCAACTCGCATTGACTGCCTTCGCAAAGGGAAAAAAAAAAACCCCCAAAAATCGCGACCGGGCCCGCGCCCCCCGCCGTTTTGCCACGCCTGGCTCCTTTTTCCGGGAGGCCCCATTTGCCGTTTCCTCCCCATCTGGGGAAAGGAAACCCCAAACAGGGGGATAAATTTCCACATTTCGAGCAGGAATTATCCCGGGGCGTGCACAAAGCAATGCCCGGGTACTGCGCCGTCCGGATCACTTTCGGGGGAACTGTCCGCTTCCCCCCCCCCCGAAGGGCCGGGAAACGCCCGCACCTAGTTTTTTTTGGGGAAAGGCATCCCTAGGGAGAACTCTTTCCTCCCCACGCCTGACTATCCCCGGTTTGGAGATCAGGACTCCCGGGTTTCTTGAAATTCCGGCCCCCTCGTTCCGGGATTTCCGGTTCCCCCCAAAATTTTTTAATCCACCCCCGCCCTTTTACCCGTTCCCCAATTTTCCCGGGTTTTTAGTCGGGAGAACCCTTTTGGTGATACCCCTCCGCCCACGGGGAGTTTGTTTGGGGAACCCCATCCAAAAAGGGGACCAAGCCGGTGCCCCCACGTGGGCCCCTGCAAAAGGGGAGAAGATTCCCTCAAACGTACTGTCCCTGGGCCCTTCCTCTGCGATCCTTTTGGGGTTTCCCGTGGCGCAGCGCCATCCCCCTACGCTTGATTGGATACAGGCGGGTCGGGGCCCCGGGGACCTGACTGTTTGGAACTCTTATCTGGGGGCACCTCCCCCGGGGCCCTTCCCCCTTCCCCCTTTCCCAAAACCGCCTCCAGCCTTTTCCGGGTTTTGCCTCCCGGAAAAACCGGGGAAATTACGGGGACGTCTTCCCCGGAGAAGCAGGCCGAGATCCTTCCCGCCTCATCCCCCCCCCAAAGACTCCCCAATTCAAACCACTGCCGGGACCCATTCCTCCTGGGGGGCGGGGTTTTAACCCCCCTGTCGGAACCGGGGCCCCAGGCCAAGCCCCGACCAAACATTGGGGGAAAACCTGCAAAAGGGGCTTTATACGAAAAATCCTCCCCCCCGGGCGGGGAAAGATTTTTCCGTCCCGAAGAAAAAATGGCTCTTTTACGGCCGTGTATCGACTATGGGGGCCTTTAACAAATCAGGGTGAAAAACCCCCTATCCCTTGCCGCTGATCACAAAAACCTGTTTGAAACCCCCTTTGCGAGCAAAAAATTTTTTCCAAGTTTGACCCCGAGGGGCCCCACAAAACCCCATCCGCATTCGAGGGGGGGATGAGTGGGAAAACGCTTTTTTAAAACACGGGGTGGGGCACTTTGAATATCTAGTCATGCCCTAACGGTCTGTGCAAAGCCCCCGCATTTTTCCAAGAAATTGGAACGATTCTTCCGGGTTTTTCCTTTAAAAACGTGGGGTCGTGGGTTTTAAATAGAAAGACAATTTTGGTCTCTCTGGGCCCATGTGGGGAAATCCCTCCCCTCTCAAGTCCCCCTGGTAAAGGGGCGGCTCCCCGCCAACCCCCCCTACGCTAAATTAAGAAATGCCCCCTTCCACCCGACCAGCCTCCCTTCCTTGTTTTCGTCATCCGGGCCCGGGTTTTCAGATGGTTCCCGCCCAAGTTTCCCCTGTCTTTCAGTGGCCCCGGGCCGTGGGCCAAAGACATACCCAACCCCTTCCTGGGCTTTTCGAATTACTATCATCAGTTTTTTCCTGCATTATTTTAACCATTTGGGGGCACCTAACATTGCACTTACCAAAAAAACTCCAACCCCTAGGCAGTGGCCGCCAGCCCAAAAGGAAATTTTCTCAATTTAAAGGGGCCTTCCCCCCCCCCCCCCTGCGCCCGTCCTCCCCGACCTGATTTCCAGAAGCCAAATTTTTTTTGGGGGTGGGAAACCTCCCCCGGTCGGGGGTGGCGCAAAATTTTTACGCAGAAGGGGCCTAAAGGGAAGATGGTCACTTGTGCTTTTTCTCCAAGACTTTCCCCTTGGGGTATCAAGCTAGCCTAAAGGGGTGGGGTTATCTTTTTGTAAGGCGCAACGCTACCCCCCTCACCATTTACCCCCCAAACCCTAAAAATTTCAATTCCTCCAAACGGCCCCAATCCTCAACCCACGCAAGGGCCCGGTGGTCCCTGTTCTTCTCGCCTTCAATTTCCGTACAAATTTTTGGGCCCGCAGAGAAGAACGTCAAAGGGGCCCATGGCTCTCCCGTTCCCCCGATGTGTTGGTTAGAGGGCCCCCGGGCCCCCGCATATTAAAAAACCCCTGAAACCCTGAAACTCGGGGGGCTCCCTTTGATCTGCGAAAGGTTTCCCCCCAGGGGAAAACTTTGGGCCGTCCTGCGCTTTCCCCAGGAAAAATTTTGAAATTGGGGGCACTGTTTTTCCCCGTGGCTGGGACCCAAAGCACGCAAATCCTTCCCCCTAATCCCCGCTTTTTCTGGTTTGGGCCCGAGCTTGCTAGGGACTCAAGGATTTTCCCGGGAATTTCCGCGTTACTTTTGCCTAAAAAAAACCCTCCCCCCACAAAAACCCCCGGGTTTGCCCCGCCTCTGCCCATCACTAGGGGCCCCCTTTGGGCTCAAAGTGGCAATGGGTTTTGTCATCTCCTCACCCCCTTCGGGGAAAACGGGCATCTGGGTGGGGGCCCCGGGGCCGTTTTTTTTGAAGGGTGGCGCACTTTTTATTTTCCCCTTGCCAGGGGTGCCCTCTGCTTTCCCCCGTTGGCCGCCATTTTTTTTATCCACATCTTCCCCTACACGGACTTCCGCACACAAATTTTCCCCGGATCCCGGGGGGCCCCAAATTTTTGTCGAGGTTTTGGGAAACCCCCCCCCTGCTTTTCGGTTTGGGAAGTGAAAACCCCGATTTTTTTCTTCCCCCGCCTACCACCCCAGACAACGGGGCAAGTGGAGAGGGTCAATCAATCCTGGGGGGCTAATTTTCCCAAAATTTTTGTCTCGGGTCGACAGGGTGACTGGGCCCCTTGCCCTTTTTTGGGGGAGTTTTCCCAAAAACTCCCCGGATCAGAATTTCCCCCGGTACCCTCCTCGCCATTTTTTTCATCGTCAAAGGCCAGCTCCCAGCCCTCCATTAATCCCTTGTCCCACCATCAGAATGCCTGCACGGATTTCTTTTGCCCAAGATATGGTGTCCATTTGGAAAAAACGGGCCATTTTTCTGCACATGCAACCGCAAAAGCATGAAAAAAACCAAGCGGGCAAGAATAAAGAAACCCCCCCCAGTGTTTTTGCCTGGGACAAGGGCTGGCAAACGGCCAATATATCCGGCCCGAAGATCCCCTAGAAAAAATTGGGGCCCCCCGGAAAGTAGACCATTTGAAGTACTCGCCCCCATCAACCCGGGTGCCTACAAACTTCGGGTCCCCCCCCCAATGGGAAATTTCCCCAAAAACCTTTCCCTGCTCCTTTTTGAAGGCCCTTTTGGCCTGAACCGTTTTTCCCAGAGGAATCAAGCCTTCCCCTTCTTGGGAAAAAGGGGGCCGGCCCAAAATCTTTACTGTAAAAGAGATCCTAGACTGAAGACCAAACCAAAGGGAAGGCGGATTTTTCCCGTCGACTGGAAGGATTTTGGCCCGAGGGGAAAAACGGGGAGCCGGGGGACAACATCTTGGACCGTAATTGGGTGCAGAGATTCCTCCAGGCCAGGAAGAAGGGAAGGGCTAAGGGGGGGGGGGGATGTTTTCGACCCGGGGCCCCCCGACTCCTCCGCGGGGGGCCGCCGGGAGCGCGCCCCATCCCCGGGCGAGTGGGCCCCCCTTTCCAGGGTGGGCCCGGGGGCCGGGGGCCCTCCCCTCCCGGGCGCATCTTACCCCGCCGCGCTTCCCCGTGTTTCCCCGCGTCTCCTGCGTCCCCTGCGGCGTCCCGGACTAAGGGGCGCCGCACCGGCCTGTGAGATTTAAAGGGGGAAGTGCCCGGGAAATTTTTTTAATTGCCGGGCCCCTGCCTCTATTTCACCCGGGCCTTCCGCCCGGCTTTCCCTCTGCCGGGTCTTTTTTGTGCCTTGCCATCGAGAAAGCGGGTTTCCCCATTGGGGTTTTCCTGACTACCCGGTAAACCCTACCCTCGCTTCCGTCTATTGACCACCGAATCGCCCGCCTGCCCCCCACCGACGCCTGTCCACACCACCCAACCATAGCTGCCTGCCCTGACCTTTTGCCCGACCCCCCCCCCCGACTAAAGAGCCTGCCTGAATTTTGCACCCCCGCTTACTTCGGCTGCACCGCAACAAGTCCCCCTTTAGGGTAAAAACCCCATAGACTCCCGCCGCAGCAAGTCCATCCCGCTTTGCGGCGGGCTCTGGTGAAAACCGGGACCTACTTAGATTCCGTTCCCTGGCGTGGCTTACACCATCGCTTGTGGTGGTCCAGTGGATCCACTTCCGCGTCCGGAACCGTAACATCATGATGTTAAAATAGCAAACAAATAAAATAAGACACATTTTTTTTCCAAATTAATACTATCTCTATTGTATATATTTGTACATTAGATGTAGTTGATAATGTTTAAGGTTGGAAAAAAGGTTCTATAAATTAAATTGTTGGATGAATGATTCCTCTGCCTGTGCAATAAGCACAACATGAAATTACTTTCTATAATAAAGAAAAAAAAGTTTTTAGTAATAATTCTACATTAAAAATTAACATATACAGTGTGTCCTTCAGGAAATTTAGGTTTCATGAGGTTAAAACAGCATTCCAATAAAATAGGACTTAACGTTGTTCCTAAATGATTGTGATCTGTATTACGTAGCTGTGTCTTAAATGTGAAACAATACCTGTAGGATGCAAGTGGCAGGCTGTGATGATTAATGAAGTAGAATATTAATTTTTTACTAACTGGTCTTATGATTATTAATGGCAATTTTACTAGTGAAGGAACAATGCGTTCTAAGCATAAACCGGAAAGCTGTACGTTTCCCAGGTAATATAATATTCTGAGAAACAGGATTTGATGTAATAACTAATTAATATTAGAAGATAAATTAATATATCATGCATATTTGCACAAAACAGACACTGAACGTCAAACCACTGAAGAATTGCTTCTAGTACTGAACTTAAATTACAGTACTGCATAGGAGGTTAAATTTTCATTTAAAACAACATAGAGCTGGCAATATACAGTAGATAAATGTTGTCCAAACAACTAACTTAATTAGAATTGACCAACAATCTAATGTGAACATAGATTGTGAAGTAGTGAATATACTGATGGATAGCAAGAGCAAAGTTGACCAAAATTGCCAATTTTGATAGGCCCAGCCAACTATCATATGTAGGAGGGGGTGAGGATTCTGCCATGCTGGGGGAAAGACATATCACACATGTTGGATTGCCTGTCCAATCACTTTTCTCATTGTTCTCATTGAAGATAAGCCATCACCAGCAGCTTTATCCTCACTCTCCCCACTGGTAATCTGAGTATGGGGTGTGTTAGAATAATGGTTAACTGTATGGCCAGCAGGCACTGAACATCTACGACCACCTTAACCATAAGTAGCAGAGTTTTTAGTGAAGTATAAGGCAAAACAGACAGGGAATTGGCATGTATAAGTCAAACACATGTCTCATCTGTTTTAATTTCTGCAGCTTTAACTCCTTAGGGTACGTCTACTCAGCAAGGAATTACAGTCATTTTTTTTACACAGATTTAGATTTTCAAATCCAGCACAAACCAACTGTAAAACCATCCCCAAAAACCTCAATAGAAAATCTGAGTTGTAGCTTACATAGTTGAGATTTCTAAACCGCCGTTTTTCAAAAAACTTGGTACATGTTCAATAATCCACCATATTTCACTTAGAAAATGGCAGAAAATTTACCATTGAAGTCAATGGGATGGCAGAAGAAATGACCATGAAGCTTTGTGCACATTTTGTTGGCACGATTTTTGGATTCTGGTTTTCAATCGTTTTTTTGCGTCATAGAGCACTATTGGGTTTTTGGATACTCTATGATGCAAAAATGATTGAAAAACCGAATCCAAAAACTGCGCCAAAAAACTAAAACCAAGTTAAACATCCTCGGGTTTTTGTATACAATATTGTTCAAAGACTCGTTGGACACTGAGGTTTTAGGATTCAGAATCTGATAAGTGTTTTGTCTTTTGTTGTGTGGTCGCAGCATTATGGGTACATTCTGGTGCCAGTAAGGTCTTCTGGTGCCAGTAAGGTCTTACATAGCAGTAGATCTTACTTACATAGCAGATGCCTGAGTGTCATCACTCCTTCACATTACATACAATAAACTTTCCGGAAGTAGTGGGGGTCATAGCGGTCAGGGGAGCTGCAGTTCTCAGCATTAGCAAGAAGGCAGGTAACAGCCAGTGTGTCACTGACTGTCTTCTGCTGCTCACCGAGCCCCCGTCCTCCTCTTCCCCCGTCCGGTACAGACACTCACTGAAGGACAGAGTGGAAAAAAGAGGAGGCAGGGGTAAAAATTAGAAAGCACCCGGCAGCCTGCAAAAAAAGGCAGATGTGCTACACATAAGAAGTCCAGACAGAAGGGGAGGGAGTAGAGAGAAAAAATTTCCAGGCAGCATAACCAAACAGTCATCACAGCACAGAGTCAAGCTACCTCCACCTCTTACTGGGCTGCAGACTGTCCGGTACTAGGAAGGGGTTTCTTATTGGGGAGGAGGGAGGAATGCGGGTGGGTATTGTTATTTTGTATTATGAGCTCCAGAGGGGAAGGGATGAAGGGGGGGTTGTGCTGGGGGCAGCTCCTGTGCACCTGCCTGCACTCATCCTTTCTTCACCCCTGACTCCTGAGACTCAGTGACTGCAATATGGTGGTGACAAGATCAAGCACAGAGTGTCCAGAGATGAGCTGCAGGACATATATGGGAAAAGTACCTATTTCTGCAGCTTTCATGCACAGTTCATATCTAGGCACAGAATTTAAGCACAGTTCACATCCATTCAGAACCTCCAACACAGAGGTGAAAATGGGCACTTGAGGATCCATTTTACAATAGACGGACGACTATCTGACCCTACTGATTACAATATGTTTGTGGGTTTCCGCCGTGGCATCCATCGTTTAGCCCTCACCACTAGTGTTGAGCGATTTTTATCGACAAAGTTGAAATCGGCAAGGTTTTTATGGTGATCGAAATTTCCAGATCATGCGATAATTAAGGTTAAAATCTGAGCATCATCTATTAAGATCGCGCCTTTTTCGGCGCTTCCTGTAATTTTGGCGGCCAGCAAATCAGATTACAGAATAGAACAGGGTGAGATGTGTGTGCGACGTCATGACTGGGATGTGTATGGTTGCGATTGGCTGGAAAAATCACATGACCTCGTTTTACATAGAACAGCGTTTCCTGTTTCAGCCTCAGTGTCTCTCAGCGTCTCATAGGGATAGGACCTGCGCTCTGCCTGTGGCCAAACAGCTCAGCAAAATTAGTCTATTTCTGCACAGAGAAACCTCTACTATTAGCTGTGATCCTTCCAATTTAGTTAGATTAGAGATTTGAAGATTTTATGTAGTTAGCTAGAGAATTTTAAAGCAGCATCTACCGCTGTAAATTCACGGCGGTGGGAGTGGGGGGGGCCCCGCGGGCGAACACAGACAAGCTCTATCTATAAAGAACACTGGATAAAGTTCACCAAGACTTAGTGTAGACATTGTAGTGGAATATCTTTATTATTAACAGTTTGCTATTGAAATATTTCCTGGATATTGGGCAGCCTGAACTTATATTGGATACACATCATTTCTAGTAAATGCAGGTCTCTTTGTTAACTGCAAAACTCCACTTTTATTATCAGTATACATTTTAGATAGGTGTTCATTTTCAATTTTACCCATTACACCTGTGACTGTTGATATATCCACCTTGCAGTTAAATTACAATACAGCAATCTTGTAGTCAGCACAGGTTGTTTGTTGCCAAAAATACCGTGTATCGTACGAAAACATCACAGTTACGTGTTTTTTGACTTTTGCGCACCCAGCATTGTTCATTGACGCAGCATCCACGTAAATCTTAAAACAGCAATTCTATATTCACCACAGGTGAATTGAAAGGTGCAAAAAAGATCGTTTATTATACCAAAACATAACAGTTACGTGTTTTTTGACTTTTGCGCACCCAGCATTGTTCATTGACGCAGCATCTACGTAAATCTTAAAACAGCAATTCTATATTCACCACAGGTGAATTGAAAGGTGCAAAAAATATTGTTTATTATACCAAAACATAACAGTTACGTGTTTTTTGACTTTTGCACACCCAGCATTGTTCATTGACGCAGCATCTACGTAAATCTTAAAACAGCAATTCTATAGTCACCACAGGTGAATTGAAAGGTGCAAAAAATACCATGTATTATACGAAAACATAACAGATACAGACATAACAGACTCCTTTTCCCGGCACTTTTTAATCTGTGGGTCAGACAGGTTTAATGGTCATTCTGTGGTACAGGACAGGTATAGTCAATGTCCAGTTCAACTAAAAAGGTGGTTGAAAGACTCCTTTTTGCGGCACTTTTATAAATCTGGGGTCATGCAGGTTTGGGGCTCATGCTGCTTTCCAGGACAGGGATATTCAATGTCCAGTTCAAGTAACATGATGGTTCAAATCATACTGCCTTCTGGCACTTTTTAATTTGTGGGTGATGCAGGTTTAAGGGTCAGGCTGTGGTACAAGACAGGGATAGTGAATGGTCTGTGACTTTTTTTCTGTGACTTTTATAACCTAAGTGTGTTGCCTACGATGTAGCACGTATCCATTTGACTGTTGTGGATGTTAATTTCAGCTTCTCCAGCCTTGTTTGGGTGTAATAATGAAGGTGTTGTTGCTCTCCCATAGACTTTAATGGTAATCGCTCATAATCGATGCTCACTATCGAAAAACCTTATCGATAGCGGCCGACTATCGACTATCGCTCGATCTCGATAGCCAGCGCAATCGCTCAACACTACTCACCACATGGCTGTAGTTGCCTTGCTAGGTCACATAGACCCAGCAGTGCAGCAATTAGAGCCAGCCTTGGTACCTGGGATTTGAATTGGCTCAAGTCCGGACCGTTAACCCCCCCACCCCCATCCATCTCCCTAGATGTTGTAGGCAATAGTGGACACAGCACCTACTGTATGGGATGAACAGAAGAAGGTAGCTCCCTCAGTGTAACCATTGGCACCCCTGCAACATGATGGCCAGATGTGGATAATTGCAATGGCAGGTGGAGGCTAAATAAGGCCTCTGGATTGCCATGTACTAGTGCGTATTAGGCCCTGCTAGAGACATAATAAGCTGTATGTCAAAGGCATAATACATAGCAATACATTATTGTACTGCTGTGTATTATATAAGCGTTGAAGTGATTGCACAGTCTGGCCTTGTAGCGGACACAAAAAAAACCTTTTGCGCATTTAACAAAAATAATAATAGTAAAAAGCAAACACAAAACCCCTGTTTGCGCAATAAAAACACTTTTGGTCTCATTTCTGAAAACTGTTCAAGCGTAAATTGTCCTTGTTACCAATAGCAACCAATCAGAACTAATAGCAACCAATCAGAACTCATAGCAACCAATCTAAGCTCAGTTGTCATCTCCCCAGAGCAGTATAACAAATGAAAGCTGAGCTCTGATTGGTTGCTTTGAGCTCTGACTGGTAGCTATGGGTTTGATTGGTTGCTATGGACAATTTACGCTTTACCTACCTACATATGTGGGCCCCACCTATTGCCGACATAGGCCCCACCTATTCCCTACCTACCTGTGTGGGGCCCACTTACAGTCTACCTATCTACCTGTGGTCCACCCTCTCCCTACCTACCTGGGGCCTAAAAACAGCCTACGAAATCCACAACTGAGCCCACTACTGTACAGAGGGAGTGGGGGGAGGGCAGTGAGGGAGTTGCTGGAAAAGTGAGGATTCGAAGATATTTGTGTGCAAACCTGCAAGGACGAGTGGTGGCCGGGAGAAGTCATCATGGTGGTCTGGTGAAGAAAAAAAGGGAAAGTCAAAGACTCATCAGAGAAATGTCACCTGTGAGTCACAAGATGTACCTGCATTGTAATCTCTCATATGTCTGCAGAGCCTGTGTATACGTATCTACCACTATATGGTCACTGTATGGAGGTAATATACAGTCTGTAGAACACCTGTGTACACTGGTATCTCCACAATATGGTCACTGTATGGAGGGAATATACAGCACTGTGTACTTTAGTTTTGATCTTTTTTGGAATGATTGGCATTTTTTTTTTCATTTCTGTTTTACTTTTTTAACTTTTTTTTTTTACTTTTCCCATAGGGGATTTGTATCAGTGATCCTCAGATCACTCATAAAATAAGGAGTTCTAGTAATAGCATAGTGTGTATACGGGAACTCCTGGCGGCTGTACATACCACAATGATTTTGCGGGTATAGATGGGCGAATTTTCCGAAATTCGTTTTAGTTCACTTCGCCGAATTTCTCAGCAATAAAATACTTGTTCCGAAATTACTTAGGGACGAATCCACTTAAAAAAACTATAACACGTCAGAATTCCAGGCTGCATCAGAGCCTGAAGGGGGCTGTTAGAATGTTGTGCCATGCTAAATATTGCAGAGGGAGCTTGGTTTGGTCTTATCCAATGTTGTGTTTTAGTATGACACGCAGATGACTGCCGCCCGCTAGAATCGCTTCACTATAAAACTTCCATTGGGCATAGCAGGCAAAATGACCAAAGAAAAACTGAACGCGGGAATGTTGCTCTGATAAAGTGTGCCAGAGGAAGCTGGAAAAAAACAAGCTGAGAGTCAGGTGGCAAAATTAGTAAACAGAGTGAGGTGCAGGTCGAACGGCGCGCAGCCATGCAGCATGAGGTCAGACAGTGAACAATGTATTTGGAGGTGCAAAAACAGGAATTGGACACAGGTAGTGGCACAATGAGAATAGTGTGGAGGGTACACGCGATCAGCAGCATGGAGGATAGGACAGTGGCATGACAGAGTTGTGTAGATACAGCAGCGTAGCCACAGCAGCGCATTGAGGTAAGGAAGTGGAACAATGACACAAGTGTGTAGGTCACGCAGCAGCCACAGCCGCAGCATTGAGGTCAGACGTGGCACATGACAGAGTGTGTAGGTCCACGGCATCAGCCACAGGCAGCAGCATGAGGTCGAATGTGGCACAATGACTGTGTGTAGGTAACGGGCAAGCAGCCACCGCAAGCAGCATGAGGTCAGGCAGGGAACATGACAGTGTGTAGTCACGGCAGCTAGCCACAGCAGCAGCATGAGAAGTTCAGACTGTGGCACAAAGACTCAGTGTGTGTAGGTCACGCATCATCCACAGCAGAGCATGAGGTAAGGTAATGGCACAATGACAGTGTGTAGGTCACGGCAGCAGCCACAGCTAGCAGATGAGGTCAGAAGGTGGCACAATGACTATTTCGGCGGTGGAAAAAACAGAGTAGGCCACAGAGTGGGGTCAATGACACAGTGTGGAGGTACGGACAAGCAGCACCCCGAGCAGACAGCCTGAGGTCCGAGTGGCACATTAACATTCTGGAGGTGGCAAAAAAAGGACATAGGCCAAGAGTTGGAATGACAAGTGTGTAGGTCCGGCAGCAGACAAAGCAGCAGTATGAGGTCAGAAAGTGCACTATGACACAGTGTGTAGGTCACAGACCGCGTGCTGTCACAAGCAGCCGATGGAGGTCAGACAGTGGCACAATGAACAGTGTGTAGGTCAGGCAGCAGCCAAAGCAGCAGCATGAGGGTCAGACAGTGGCACAATAACACAAATTGTAGGTCACGCGGCAGCAGCCACAGAGCAGCAGCATGAGGTCAGGTACGTGGCACAATGTCCATCTCTGGAGGTGGCAAAAACAGGAGATAGGGCCACAGAGTGGAATGACACCGTGTGGAGGTCACGGCAGCGAGGCCACATGCTAGCAGCATGAGGTCAGGCAGTGGCTACAATCTATTTGGAGGTGCAAAAAGTAGTTAGGCCACAGAGTGGCACCAATGACAGTGTGCGAGGAGGTACACGGCATTAGCTGCAGCATGAGGTCAGACTGTGGGCACAATGACAGTGTGTAGGTCACGGAAGCAGTACTGCAGCAGCATGAGGTCCAGACAGTGGCACAATGACATTCTGGGGGTGGCTAAAAAAACAGGAGTAGGCAACTCAGGTGAGGACAATGACAGCAAGTGTCGGGCAGGTCTGTCACGGCCGCAGCCACAGCCAGCAGCATGAGGTCAGACAGTGGAGCTAATAACATTCTGTGATGGTGGCTAAAAAAGGAACTAGGCCACAGAGTGGGACATTGGACAACATGTGTGTAGGTCACCGGCAGCAGCCACAGCTGCAGCATCGACGGTGAGAAGTGGCACAATGACTCAGTGTGTAGGTCACGGCAGCAGCCAAAGTGCAGCATAGAGGTCAGGACAGTGGCACAATGACATCTTGGAGGTGGCAAAAACAGGACGAGTAGGCCACAGAGTGGGAAATGGACAGTGTGAGGGCCTCAGGCGATCAGCAGCATGAGTCAGGGCAGTGGACAATGACATTTGGAGGTGGGCAAACAAAAATCGGAATAGGTCACAGAGAGGCACAATGACACAGTGTGGAGGTCACGGCCGCAGCAGTCATGGAGGTCCAGCAGTGGCACACAATGACTGAGTGTGTAGGTCACGGCATCAGCCACAAGCAGCAGTATGAGGTAAGACCGTGTCACAATGCATTCTGGAGGTTGGCAAAAACAGGTGTAGGCCACTGAGTGGGACAAATGACAGTTTGGAGGGAATGGCCGCCGCAGCATGAGGTCAGTACCGTGGCACAAGGACATTCTGGAGGTGGCAAAACAGGAATAGGCCACAGAGAGGCACATCGACACAGTGTGGAGGTCACGGTTGCAGCAGCACAAGGACAGACAGTGGCACAATGACACAGTTTGTGTTAGGTCACGGGCAGCAGCCACGCAGCAGGATGAGGTCAGACAGTGGCACAATTACACACTGTGTTCTGGTCACAGCTGGCTGCCAACAGCAGCAGCATGAGGGTCGGACAGTGGCAACAGTGACTGAGTGTGAAGGTCACGGCAGCAGTGCCACAGCAGCAGCATGAGGTCAGAAGTGACAATGACATAGTGTGTAGGTCACGCAGCAGCCAAAGGCAGCAGCAAGAGTTCAGACGTAGTGCACATAGTTTTTTTGGACATTCTGGAGGTGGCAATTACAGGACGTTTGGCCACAGAGTGGGACAATGACACAGTGTGGGAGGTCAAAGGGAGCAGCTACAGCTAGCAGCATTGAGGTCAGGCAGTGGCAACTTCAACATTAGGAATTGGTTAGCAATACAGCTAGTACGCAACTGAGTTGGCACAATGACAGTGTGGAGGGCACCGCAGCAGCATGCTTGAAGGTCACACAGTGGACACTATGACATTCTGGAGTAGCAAAACAGTAGTAGGCCACAGCGTGGCACAGGATCACAGTGTGGAGGGCACGGCATCAGCAACGCCACAGCTCAGCAGATGAGATTCAGGCAGTGGCAATGGACGAGTGTGGAGGTGGGTGGCAATACAGTCCTGGAAAGATCGGTTGGTGGATCAGATGGAAAAAATGAGGCAGCCAGACTGTGTGGCAATCAGGCGAGTTTGTGGCACATAGCATCTGAATAGTGGATGAGGCAGGTCGTTTGAACCAGACTCATTTTCTCACAGTTTGGGTGAGGCTTCATGGTGATGTAGGGTCTGAGCCTAAGGATTTGTGTGTGGAATCCTGGTGATCACGCTGATTCATTTGATCAAAGGTCAAGTGTTTCGCATTTCCGTTGGACCAAGGCCGGGTTCTCCTTGGATGGTAACGTGGCCCCGCCGCCACTGAACACCGCTATGATGCCACACTAATGGCGGGCAGGACAACTTCTCACTGCAAAACTAGGAGGCAGGGTGCCAGGCCACACTATCACAGTTTGGCTGCCAGTAGTCATGGGATCTTCTAAACTTGTGGTGGCAGAGTGCTGTCCAATGAGGCTACCACCTGTTGGTTCAGGAGTACTGCTCCAGGTCCTGCTGCTGCTGCTGTGCTGGGACTGCCCTCCTACTAGGCGCGGTAAGGAAGCTGCTTATCAGTGACTTAGTTAGGATGTGTGATAGGAGCTGGTATGCTACAGACCCCACCACCCCTTCCCCCAGCAGCCACGAGCAGTATGTACGTTAGAGCCACTTGAAGACACCCCCGGTCAGACTGTCAGAGGAGGGACGATTGCCGCACATGCTCGGCCAACTGGCTACGGAGGTTTTCTTTAGTTTTGGTTGGTCCTCCCTCTCAATAGTGGGAAAAAGGCTCCCATTCTGGACCGCGGCATTTAGCGAGGGTCCAATAGGGTGGTAGGAGCCAGAAGTCATCCCTCTGCGGATGGTGGCTATTCGGCTGTCATAAGGCCAGGCAAGAACTCAGCATGCTGCGTGGCCTATCATCTGCACAAGTGATCCTAGGGCTCCCTTTGCTTCATCTCCACTGTATACTGCCACGGTGCTTGAGGGTCATCTGCCTCGTCTTCTTCATCTCCATCTCTCCTCCAGGCTGCTCTGATCCTCCTCTTAGTTTCACATGGGTAGAAAAAATCCATACATATTCACCAGACAATGCTTCTGCTCATCATGTCTCTCCTCCTCCATTTCAGTCAGCTGAGTTCATGTGGGCCACGTGATGTAGTCGCCACGTCTCCGTCCTGTCCAGACAGACATTTTTCAGCAGTGTTCACGGACCTGAAGCAGTGGAATGATGTTATTATCCCGTAGTCCTGGGACTGACAAATAACGGGGTGGCTCTCGAATGGCCTCAACCAAAAAACGGCAGGTGTCACACCATGAGCTGCCACTGGCTGACATCAACGTTACACAGGGGAGTACTCCTGTCGCTGGATCATCAAAACATCGTTAATGGCTTTTCTCTGTTCATACAGTCGGTCCCACTGTTGCAGGTAGGTAATTCCAAGTGTGGGATAAAACATCGCATATCAGGAGTGTTGTTGGGGGAGGCCGTTCATAGCCTCTGCAAAATCGAGAGAGGTGTTTCCTAGCTTTGTAGGAATGGATGAAGTGCATGCACCGTTTCTGGCCATTTTCAGAATCTTCTGAAGAACAGGTGGAAAGACTTCAGAGGTACCTTTTCAAAACCAGATTGAAACGTGCGCCCATCAGGAGGCGCATCGGACAATCCTCCTGGTGCTCAGCAGCTGGGACACATGTTCCTCACATTGTTCGTCACACATGGTTCCAATATTGCAGTTGGCGAGGTGATAGCCATCATCGATTTCTTGCTGAGGAAAGCGGAGCATTTTGCTCCCTGTGTGACTCTTCGCGAGGCAATGACACGGTGTAGACATGCGTTGACACGCTGTGCCCTACTCATGTGGTATGATGGAGCGAGTTTTGTTGAGATGAGATGGTGGTGGTGGTGGAGGAGGGAGGTGGCGGAATTTGGTGGCAGGTGCCGCAGTTTGACATCGTGGAGGAGGGGAAAGCTGCGTCTATCCTGTCACAAGTTGTTGGTGTGCTTGCGTCGGAGGCACATTTCACCACGTGGCGTAAAGGACATGTTTCTGGCCCTGACCGTAGTTACACGCTCAAGAACGTCCGCGTGCGAGCTCCTAGGAAAAACGATAAGCTCAAGGAACTGGTCCACCTTACTGTTCTACATATTTATGATGTGTGGTACTTACCTTTTTGGTAAATAAATTACGGCTTGGACTTCCATCCTAGGCACGCACACAGCCATTAGTTCTCTGAATGGTGCAGAAGTCACATTTGGATAGGGCGGGACTGCGAGCAGCCAACAACTTGGAAGGAGTACGGTTCAGCTTCTGCTGAGGATGGTTGGACACATACTGTTGTCTCTTTGCAATCGCCTTGTGATCGGACTGCTTGCGCATGAGTACGCGAGAAGCAGGAGCATCTGGACGGGAGATGATGTCAAAGGAGAAAACAGCTCCTTTGCAGAGGTGGTGGACGCCTTGATGGGCTGCAATGGCATGCGTGACAGGGCCGCTGCTGCTGATGCTGTTGCTGCGGCGGCAGGCTGCGTACCCCACACATCGAGCACGTTCTCCCAGGCACTGGATAAGATGGTGAATGCTGCAATGTGTTGAGCAGGCGCGTGGTGCCAAATTAGCCTCCATGGCCACGCTTCACTTTTGCGCTTACAGATACTTCATATACCATATTCGGCTCCTCTCGGTGTCTTAGCAATGATCTGCACACCGTGAGTTTCGGATTTAACCAACCCAACGCTCCAACAACTGAGTGCTACCTGTAGCTCGCTGCTCGCTGAGGCCTGTGCCCGCTACTTCTTGGACATGCGATGCAGGTTTTTTACCCCGTGGCCGTTTGGCTCCCGACCTACCCACTGCATTTATCCTGTGACGCCGGTCACACAATACCCCACCTTGCTGGCCTGTGCGATGCTGGACGCGCAAGCTGACAGCCCCTTTCTGCCAGACGATGATGAGCCCTTGCCTCATCGGCTCTCCAAGTGCGGCCTGGCTACTCATCATCATCTATTTGTGTTTATTTCATCGTCCACTGCTCGTCTAATCACGGTCTTGGTATGCAGAGGCTGGACCCTCACAAAATGAGCTTCTTTTTTTTTTTCCATGCCACTTCAACATTATACACTTTGGCGCTACTGCAGCAGCCGGGGATATGGCCCATATTCTTCACTGCCCAAGTAGATGCTGACTGCCTCCTCAAATTGTTTCTCCTCGCTATATAGTGGCGCTGGAGTCAGATCCACATGTAGATTCTTGGCTGAGGGAAACCGGATGGGCACAGAGGCGGGTTGTGTACAAGGTGAGGGTCCGTGTACCCGCTACCGGGCCATGACACCTAAGGGTTGTGTCTGACATTCAACGACTCTTGGTGGGGTGTCAGATGTCATCTGGATCGGATTGTAGGATGACCTAGTCAACCAATCAAGTAACCCTTGGGTAGCTGAACATCACCGGCGACTAGATGACAGCGGCAGTTTGGCCTCACCGAGTGACTCTGCGAGTCCCCTTGCTGTGCATGTGACTGGGCCTGTTCCAGGAATGTTTGTGCCACTGTCCACTCGCAGGTGCAGAGCCTGCCACCTTCTCTGTCTAGAATACTGTTTGTTTAAAATTGTACCGACCATGTTTGATGAAGAGATCTTTATATGTAATATACACCCTGTATTTGATCCATATGAACCGTAACTCAGCTTGGGTAACCTTGGAATATAAATTGCGAGCTCACAACTGGCCAGGAAAAAAAATAAGTTATTGTATGTGCCGTTTTAAAAACTCTGTGTATTTTACTGAATGTAAGGTTAATTAACCTTCGGACTATGAATTTTGCTACAGATGTTCTTTGTGGCGGTGAATAAAAAGAAAGTTTCTTTTACTGAGTGCAACTAGACAGAATAATACTTAGTTAAACCTTGGTGTAAATGTTACGCCAAAGAATTGAGCCACCACAAACTCACTAGCTTTTTGTAGAGTGTTCCAATGCGGTGTTTTTACGGACACATCAAGAGATAAAATTTTAATCAACCTTTGCTTTGAGAATTAGCTACTGGAAAAATCTTATTTGATTTTGGCGGTGAAAATGACAGTTTCTTGGAGTCACCCACAGCTGGAATAACAAGCTTAATTAACCCCTGGATGTAATCTTGCGCCAAAGAACGTGAGCACCACAAAACTAATAGCTTTGTAGGTGTTAAAATGCGTTGTTTTTTACGTACACATACAGATGATAATATTGTAATTAACCTTTGCCTGTGAATTAGGTACTGGATAAAATGATATATATTTATTGGCGGTGAAATTTGTCGGTTTTAGGAGTCATCACAGCCTGATAAAACAAACGCTTAATTAACCCCTGGATGTTAAATTGCGACAAAAAGAATTGAGACACAAATTACTACTAGCTTTGTAGCGTGTTACAATGCGGTGTTTTTTTACGCTACACTCCAAGAGATAAATTTGTAATTTTACCTTTGCTGTGAATTAGGCTACAGGAAACATGTATAAAATTTTGGCTGATTTGAAAATGACGGTTTCTTGGAGTCACACAAGCTGAAAAACAACGCTTAATTAACCCTGGATTGTAAATTTGCGCCAAAGAATTAGAGCCACACCAAAATGCTTGCTTGTAGCGTGTTACAAAGGGTGTTCTTTACGCACAAACTAGAGATAAATTGTAATTTAACCTTTTGCTTGTGAATTAGGCATACAGGAAAAATTTATATATTTTGGCGGTAGTAAAATGGACGGTTTTATTGGAGTTCACACAGTCTGAATAATAACGCTTAATTAACCCTGGATGTTAAATTGCGCCAAGAATTGAGCCACCATCAAAACATACTAGCCTTTGTAGATGTTACAATTGCGGTGTTTTTTACGCCACACAAAAAGAGAATAAAATTCTAATTAACCTTTGCTTGTGAATTAGGTACAGGAAAATATGTATATATTTTGCGCGGTCGAAATGACGGATTTCTTGATTCACCTACAGCTGAAAAAACAAATGCTTATTAATCCCCTGGATGTAAATTGCGCCAAGATTGAAGCAGCCAAAAATGATGTGGTATTTGTATTGTAAAAGCTTGTTTCTTTAAATAACTAAACAGGAACTGGCTAGCTCCCTTGGATATTCAATGTTTGCTTGTGAGCAGATAGTTCTTTATAAAATGTATATGCGTGTTTCGGAGCACATGGATTTCAGATCAATACCCAAAAAAAATCAGAAAATGAAATGTTAAGAGAAGCAGTCTTGAGACAAAGCTGAGGGACACCCACACAAAAATCGATGTATAAAAAATCAGTTTCTTCAGTAACAATCTCAGCCGCGGCAGCACCTTACTGTTCAGTGACAGTGAGAGCGGTGATGAGCTTCCCAGCGTACGCGACCGCGACTTATATAGTGACGGTGACGTAACAGAATCCCGCCGGTCTCTGATTGGCTTCATCTCTGCACATGTCATGCTGGCGTATGCCCTTCTTCCTGACAAGTTCTTTGCCATGTAACAGCCATGTGCCTCGCAGCCATTTTACTCAATGAAAGCAACACTTCGTTCCACCCGAAGTAACCCAATTATTGTCGATCTTCGTTCAGAACCGAAGTTTTCCTGAAATTCTAAACGAAGTCCATTTCATTAGAATCAATTCGCCCATCTCTAATTGCGGGCATGGCGACATCGCCAGGCAGCCCAGCTCACTCCAGCCGCAGGTGATGCAGCATGATGCCAGTGGTAATATAAGGCTGGTCTCATGCCGAGAACTTGTGAGCTCTGCTTGTGAGCTTGTAAGATCTCCATGACGTACCCATACTGTATGTCAATTTTCGGTAACCCCTTCCTGACCATGATGTATGGGTATGTCAAATGTCGGTAAGGGGTTAAAAAGCATTTGCCACTTTTATAGGTATCGGAAGAGTTACAATTTTTGCTAAAAATTGTTTTGTTCTTTAAGAAGGGAATCTACAATCAGATCCCTTCTTTCTCTGAACATTTTCAGGGGTATTAACAGTAGGGACAACAATCTATAACTGTGTGTGGGTGAGACGAAGGGTGAGAAGTGCTCAGTTTACACAATGGTCCAGCCATGTTTACATAAATAAGGGGTGATTTACATAAATAGCGGATGAACCTGCCACCCCGACCAAACATCTATATACAGATGAATGCCTGTGAGTTCCAAAGGGCAGGGAGTGAAAGAAGTGTGTGACAGAAAGCCGGGTGTTAGCAATAAGGATTCTTGATTGACCTGCATTAGAAGATGTGCTCTCAGGGCAATCTTAGGCTTGTTCACACAGTTTTCACTCCGTGTTACAAGGGCTTTACGGATCCGTCTTGGGGAACGACAGAGCGGACCCCAAGATGGATCTAAACCATTAGCAGTGAGATTATCACTGCGGTCTATGATGAACACAGAGCGTTGTTCACATGACAGATCGACGCTGCGTGTTTCAAAAGCGCAGCTCAGCTCCGTCTTTAAAGGAATTGACATGCAATTCTTTTCAAGATGGACCCGAGCGGCACTTTTGAAACACGCAGCGGCGATCCCTCATGTGAACGCCGCTGTGTGTTTGTCATAGACAGCAGTGATAATCTCACTGCTAATTGTTTAGATCCATATTGGGGTCCGCTCTGTCGGTCCCCAAGACGGATCTGAAAAGTGCTTGTAACCTGGAGTGAAAACTCCATGTGAAAAAGCCCTTAGCCCTGAGGGTTGTGAGTTTGCCTGATCATATGGGGTAGCTTGTTCCAGAGAACTGGCACAGCACGTGAAAAATATTGAAGACGTACATGGGGGGTATGGATGACTGAGGCATGTAGTCTAAGATCATCAGGAGAGGGGAGAGGCCGGTAGGAGTAGTAGACAGAGATGAGGGAGGAGATGCAGGGGGGTGCAGCATTGTGGAGAGCCTTATGGGTGAGAATGATGAGTTTCTGTTCTATTCTGTACTGAATGGGCAACCAGTGCAGTGACTGACACAGGGTAGAGGCATCAGTATAGCGGTTGGAAAGAAAGATGAGCCTGGCAGCTGCATTCAGGACTGATTGAAGAGGGGAGAGTTTGCAGAGATGGAGACTGGTAAACAAGGAGTTACATTAGTCAAGAAGAGAAATAATAAGAACAGTAATAAGAGATTGAGTTGTTTTCACAGTGAGGAAAGATGTATTCTGGAGATGTTCTTGAGGTGCAGGTGACAGGAATAGGCAAGGGATTGAATATAGGGGGTGAAGGACAAATTGGAGTCTAGTATAACCCCAAGACAGCGGGCCTGCTACCTAGGAGTTATGGACGTACCACACACAGAAACAGACATAGCAGAGGGGGGGGGGGTCATTAGTATGGGGGTGATGACAAGATGTTCAGTTTTAGTGAGGTTTAGTTTAAGATAGAGAGAAGACATGATGTCAGAAACAGCGGGTAGACAGTCACTGCCGTCTTGTAGCAGGGCAGGAGTGATGAACAAGCTGTATAGTTGAGTGTCATCCACATAGAGATGGTACTGGAAGCCAAATCTGCTGATTGTTTGTTCACTGGGGGCTGTGTAGAGTGAAAAGAGGAGAGTGTTAAGTGTAGAAATATCCTTTTATCCTACAACTGCTCAATTGTTTGTCCCTGTCCAAATTAAAATGATTATTGCTGATATCAGCTCTGAGTATGAGAAAATGAACTCCACACAGCTTGTCTGGAAACCAAGTTCTGCTTTATTACAGGAAGCTAAACTTTATATACCCTTAGAATCACATGATTACTTATTACAGTTTAATTGGTTAATTGGTTGTTACAAAGGCGTTTAGGATTAAAACCACAAAGCAGAATGTGTTGAAATATAACAGTCATTTTCTTTGCTCCTGTGCAGTTTAGCTTAGGCCCAGTCTGTTAGAAAATATAGTTCCTTTTATGGTGTTGTTCATCATGTCCTGATAAATCTGGTTTCTGGGTGTTGTCTTGACTCTGCTACATAAGCTGCTATGGCATACTATAGCGATTTCATATATTTTCCTGCGTCATCCAGAATGAGGAAGTTCTGGAGGTTTCATCTTGCTAAAAGCAATATATTTGTTTCCAAGCAATATCTGAAAAAACTCGTTAAGGATATGACAGAAAATAGTTGTAAACATAATATATGATAAGGAAGTAATGATTAATAATAAAAACAGATTATAATGTTTTCATAACAAATATTCAACTTGACAAGAGGACCTAGAACCGATCCCTGAGGAACCCCAAGAGCGAGAGGAAGGGGAGAGTAGATAGAAGCAGAAAATGAGACACTAGAAGAGCTGTCAGACAGGTAGGATGAAAACCAAGAGAGAGCGGTTTCCTTAATGCCCATGGCCCTGAGCATGGTGAGGAGAAGTTGGTGATCAACAGTGTCAAATGCTGCAGAGAGATACATAAGAAGCAACAACAAATAGTTGCCCTGTGATTTAGTAGTGAGGAGGTCATTTGAGACCTTAGCTAGAGCAGTTTCTGTGGAATATAAAGTGCAGAGGGTCGAGAAGGGAGTTAACAGAGAGGTAGTGGGTTAGGTGAGAGTACACCAAGTGTTCTAGGAGTTTATAGATGAAGGGCAGATTAGAGACTGGTCGGTAATTAGCAGCATAGGACGGGTCCAGAGAGGACTTTTTTAGTAAAGGGGTTATGATGGCGTGTTTAAAGGCAGATGGAAATATCCCACTGGAGAGAGAGAGGTTACAGATTGCAGTAAGGTGAGAGAGGACAGCTGGGGACATAGGCTAGACAAGGTGAGCAGGAATTGGGTCACCAGAGCAGATGGTGGTGCGAGCAGGCAAGAGAAGCCTGGAAACTTCCTCCTCTGTCGCTGGGTCAAGGGCTAAGAGCAGACTAGTGGACATATTTTGCTGGATATTGTCAATTTTCTCTTTGAAGTGAGTGGCCAGGCCTTCAGCACAGAGGTCAGTGACCTGGGCCTCAGCTTTAGGTCTGAGGAGGGAGTGGAGGGTGTCAAACAGTCGTTTTTGGCTGTTATGTAATGTTAAGATGAGGGAGGTGAATACTCTTGTTTGGAATGGAGAATTGCAGTGTGGTAAGTCCTGAGCATGACTTTATAGTGGAGAAAGTCTGCAGATAGTTTTGACTTTCTCCACAGACGTTCAGCAGACCTGGAACATCGCTGCTTAAGGCGAGTTTGAGGCGTGTGCCAAAGCTGCCGGCATCTAACTCTGATGGTGCAGTGCGTAAGTGATCCCAGTATATCCAGCGTTGTTACAATTATAATTGAAAACCCAATATATTTTTATTGCCGGAATTGTTTCAATCTGCAGAATACAGATTAAAACTGAAG
>JAODAL010053163.1:0-25481 GCA_025379985.1 Phyllomedusa bahiana | reverse complement strand
GCATTTTGGGGGTTGCTGGCACTGTTATGGGGCACTGTTGCTGGCACTGTTATGGAGCACTGTTGCTGGCACTGTTATGGGGCACTGTTGCTGGCACTGTTATGGGGCACTGTTATGGGGCACTGTTATGGAGCACTGTTATGGGGCACTGTTGCTGGCACTGTTATGGAGCACTGTTATGGGGCACTGTTGCTGGCACTGTTATGGGGCACTGTTGCTGGCACTGTTATGGGGCACTGTTATGGAGCACTGTTTCTGGCACTGTTATGGGGCACTGTTGCTGGCACTGTTATGGAGCACTGTTGCTGGCACTGTTATGGGGCACTGTTGCTGGCACTGTTATGGGGCACTGTTGCTGGCACTGTTATGGGGCACTGTTATGGGGCACTGTTGCTGGCACTGTTATGGGGCACTGTTGCTGGCACTGTTATGGGGCACTGTTGCTGGCACTGTTATGGGGCACTGTTGCTGGCACTGTTATGGGGGCACTGTTGCTGGCACTGTTATGGGGCACTGTTATGGGGCACTGTTGCTGGCACTGTTATGGGGCACTGTTGCTGGCACTGTTATGGGGCACTGTTGCTGGCACTGTTATGGGGCACTGTTGCTGGCACTGTTATGGGGCACTGTTGCTGGCACTGTTATGGGGCACTGTTGCTGGCACTGTTATGGGGCACTGTTGCTCTCACTGTTTTGGAGTATTATAGCTTTGTAACACTATCATTAGCGGGCACTGAGGCTGGCGCTGTTATAGGGCATTCTCCCTGGCACTGCTATGGAGCATATGTTGTCACTGTTTTTGGAGCCCTATAGTCGGGTAACAGTATTATTGGGGAGACTGTTGCTGGCACTGGTTATGGGGCATTTGTTGTCATTGTTTGTCAGGGTACTATAGTTGGGTAGCAGTATTATTGGGGGACACTGTTACGGGGCATCTGTGGTTGTTAATTTTTTTCAGGTAGTATAGTTGGCTAACACTATTATGGTTCTCACCTTTTTGGGGTGCTATAGTTGTGTAGCAGTATCATTGGGGGGCACTGCTTTAGGGACACCATGATTGTCACAATTTTTGGGGTACCACAGTTTAGCAGCAGTATTATTGGGCGACCCTGTTCAGCACTGTGTTTGAGGCACTGTGGTTGTCACAGTTTTTCAGGTACTATAGTTGAACAGCAGTATTATTGGGGGGCACTGTTACGAGGGCATTTGTGGTTATCAGAGTTTTTGGAGTAGTATAGTTGGGTAACACTATTATTGGAGGGCACTGTGGCTGGCACCTTTATGGGGTACTACAGTTGGGTAGCTGTATTATTGGGGGCACTGTTCCGGGCACTATTTTAGGGGCACTGTGGTTGCCACCATTTTTCGGGTGCTACCTGTACGGGTAGCATGTATCATGGGGGCACTGTTTCCGGGCACTATTTTGGGGGCACTGTGGTTGTCCCAGTTTTTCAGGTATTACATTCAGGTAGCAGTATTATTGAGGGGCACTGTTCTGGGCACTATTTTGGGGGCACTGTGGTTGTCCCAGTTTTTCGGGTGCTACCTTCAGGTAGCAGTATCATTGAGGGGCACTGTTCCGGGCACTGTGGTTGTCCCAGTTTTTCAGGTATTACATTGAGGTAGCAGTATCATTGAGGGGCACTGTTCCGGGCACTATTTTAGGGGCACTGTGGTTGCCACCATTTTTCGGGTGCTACCTTCGGGTAGCAGTATCATTGAGGGGCACTGTTCCGGGCACTATTTTAGGGGCACTGTGGTTGCCACCATTTTTCGGGTGCTACCTTCGGGTAGCAGTATCATTGAGGGGCACTGTTCCGGGCACTATTTTGGGGGCACTGTGGTTGTCCCAGTTTTTCAGGTATTACATTCAGGTAGCAGTATTATTGAGGGGCACTGTTCTGGGCACTATTTTGGGGGCACTGTGGTTGTCCCAGTTTTTCGGGTGCTACCTTCAGGTAGCAGTATCATTGAGGGGCACTGTTCCAGGCACTATTTTAGGGGGCACCGTGGTTGTCAGAATTTGGGTACTATAGTTGGATAGCAGTATTTTTGTGGGGCACTGTTCCAGGCACTGTTTCGCGGGCACTGTGGTTGGCACCTTTTTGGGGTACTACAGTTGGGTAGCGGTATTATCTGGGAACACTGTTCCGGGCACTATTTTAGGGGCACTGTGGTTGTCACCATTTTTGGGGTACTACATTCAGGTAGCAGTATCATTGAGGGGCACTGTTCCGGGCACTGTTTTGGGGGCACTGTGGTTGCCACCATTTTTCGGGTGCTTCCTTCAGGTAGCAGTATCATTGAGGGGCACTGTTCCTGGCACTATTTTGGGGGCACTGTGGTTGTCCCAGTTTTTCAGGTATTACATTCAGGTAGCAGTATTATTGGGGGCACTGTTCCGGGCACTGTTTTGGGGGCACTGTGGTTGTCCCAGTTTTTCAGGTATTACCTTCGGGTAGCAGTATTATTGGGGGCACTGATCCGGGCACTGTTTTGGGGGCACTGTGGATGCCACCATTTTTCGGGTGCTTCCTTCAGGTAGCAGTATTATAGGGGCCACTTTGGTTGCCACCATTTTTCGGGTGCTTCCTTCCGGTAGCAGTATTATTGGGGGCACTGATCCGGGCACGATGTTGGGGGCCCAAGGCTCGTTGTCTCCCTCACTTAATTATCCTGGATCTCACATGACTGTGCCCTGTGCCCATACAGTCGCATTTCCCCCCCACACCCGTCCCCCTAATGTTGCTCCTGTTTGTCCTCGCTCTTGGTGCTGCAGGAGTTTGGTGCCTCGTGGCCTCCACGTGACATCCGTGGCCCAGACTTGGATCCCCATAGGCCGGTCCTGTGGGGGCCTGAATGAAGCCTTATACTGAGGGATGGAGAGAGGACAGAAGAATTCATTGTATCATAGATATTGAAGTTTAGAGATGCGACAGCCCATCCCCCGGCCCCCTGTCCTAATGTTCCCCCGGCCCGGTCTATTCTGGGCCGTCAGACAGGAGGGGCGGCTCAATCACCCTCAGCTGACACATTACTGGAGGGCCATGAGTGTCCAGGGCTCTGTAGAAGTGAATGGGAGCTGAAAACCTCCCTCTCACTATTGCCCGGAGTGGTTACTGAGCCACCGGCCCCCGTCATACCGGCCGGTCAATCTACAATATAAAACCAGGTCCCCAAGGAAACCTCACCTGCCTTAAAGGGGTCGTCTCACTACAAGGATCGCTGCTGCTTTTTATGTTAAAGATCTTGCAAAAACAAGTCACTTTGCAATATGTGTCCATTTTAACAGTGTCCTACTATTCCTAGATATCCCCTCTTGTTGGCTGCACCCGCTCCTCAGTCGCTATAGCTACAGCCTGTGTTGTCTCCTTCCTGATAGGCTGCCAGGGACTGGTCACTATAGTACAGACCTGTTTGATTTCTCCTATAGGCTTCCAGGACTGGTTGCTATAGTTACAGACCTGTTCAATCTCTCCTGATAGGCTGCCAGCACTGGTCCACTATAGCTACGGAACCTGTGTGATCTCTCCCCGATAGGCTGCCAGCACTGGGTCGCTATAGCTACAGACCTGTTCAATCTCTCCTGATAGGCTGCCAGCATTGGTCCCTATAGCTAAAGACCTGTTTTGATCTTCCCTGATAGGGTGCCAGCACTGGTTGCTATAGCTAACAGACCTGTTCAAACCTCCCGATGGCTTCCCCGCACGGTTGCTATAGCTAAGTCTTTTTGACTTCCCTGATAGGCCCGCAGCCTGGTTTTTTTTATAGCTACAGACCCTTTATCTCCCTGATTCTGCGCCGGTTCCCTGTCAGACCTTTTTATTCTCCCCGATATCTGCACCCCTGGTGTATATACAAACCTGTCCCTTCTCCCGATAGGGCCCGCCTGGTCCCATTGCTACAGACCCTTTTTCAAATTTCCCCCTCCCCCCCCGGGAATTTAGGCCCCTTTTGGGCCCAGAAAAACGGGTTCCCCCCCGCTAACTTTACCAGACCGGTTTTTTGAAAATTCCTCCCCCCCCTGTTTTAAAGGGGCCCCCGCCAAGGCCGGTCCCCCTAAAAAAACCATAAAAAACCTTTTTGGGGTCTTTTCCCCAAAGGAGGGTTTAAGTTTTCCCAAAAAAGGCCACTTTTGCAAGTTTGGCCTTAACGGGGCCCTTTTCCCAAAAATCCCCTTTGTTTGCCCCCACCCGGGTTTTGCTAAAACTACAACCGTTTTTTTGATCCTCCACCGGGTTTTTAAGGCCTGGCCCAGGTTTGGTGGGGGCTAAAGTTACAGACCCTTTTAAAACCCCTCCCTGATAGCCTCCCAAACCGGCCCAACTATACTACAAAACCTGTGGGACTCTCCTGATGGGCTGCCAGAAAACTGGTCGCTAAAACCTACGGGAACCTTTTTTCCCCTTTCCTCCTGATAGGGCCGCCAGAAATTTTTTCCCCCTTATTGCAAAAAGACCTTTTTGTCCCCCTCCTGTTTACCCTGCCCAGAAACGGGGGTTCCCATAGTTTAAAAACCCTGTTTAATCTCTCCTGTTTAAGCTTCCAAAACTTTTTTTCCCTAAAAAAAGCAAACAGACCCTTTTTAACCCCCTTTTCCTAAAAAGGTTTTTCCAAAAAAGGGGGTTTGGGCTAAAAGCTACAAAACCGTTTTACCCCTCCCGATAGGTTTGCCACCGGGGTTCCCCCTAGCTAAAACCTTTTTAACCTCTCCGAAAAAACGGGCCCACCACGGGTTTTGGCTATAGTTTTACAAAACCTTTTTACCTCCCCCTAAAATGGGCCTTGCCGGCCGGGTCCCCAAAACAAAACCCCTTTTTCCTCCCCCTCCTGAAGGCTCCCGGGCCGGGGGTTCCCCTATGGGCAAAAAACCTGTTTTCCTCCCCCATGGCCCCCCACCACTTCGTATGGGCCAAAGACCTGTTTTTGGTCCCTTAAATTGGTTTTTTGCCAGCAGGGTTTTCCTATAATTTAACAAAACCTTTTTTAAATCCCCTTTTCCTGAAGGCCCCCCACCCATTTCCCAAATACCCTTTAAACCATCTTTCCCCTTAGCTGCCAGCCACTGGGTCCCGAAAAAGTTAAAAACCCTTTTGGGAATTCCCCTAAATTGGCCCTCCAGCACTTTTCCTTTACTACAACCGGGGCCCCCCGGGATTGGCTCCCCAACCGGGTTTTGCTATACCCAACAACCTTTTAAATCTCTCCTATGGGGCGGGCCAGCTTTGGGGTGCATACCCAAACCCTGGCTTTTTTACTGAAACCCCTAGTAAAAGCCATAAACTCCCCCCTGAATCAAAAGGGAACCCAAAGGGAAAAAAAGGAGGGTGAAGAAAACTTTGCTTGAAAAAAACCCCTTTTAAAGCAAAAACCGGGCCCCCACTTTGGAAAATGGGTTTGCTCCCCATTTTTCCAAATTTTTTCCCCAGCCCGGGGTTTCAAACTTTTAAACATTTTCCACCTTTTCCTTTTTTTAACATAAACAAAACAGGAAAAGGGGACCTGTAGCGGAGCATCCCACGGGTCGCCCCCCAATCTGTTTTCAACTACTACTACCCCCCACCGTCCCCCCCAATTTCTAGATAAAGGAAAACATTTTTGTCTCAGGAGGAATACACAGCATAAACCTCCCGGAAAAAATCTGGGTTTTTCCCCTGCTTAAACGGACGTTATTTTAACACGGGACGTTTGAGCCCTAAATTTCCAACCCACCTTAAATTTTTTCCCTTCACCCCTTAAAGCCCCCCCGCCCCTAATTCCACAAAAAAAAGGGGGGCCCCCGGGAGTCGAAAAAACCAGAACATTTTACAAAGCCCCCTATCTGTAACAACTCCCTTTTCCCATGGGCACACTGCCCCAAATCGGAAACAATAACCCTCCTCCGGGTGCCCCAACACGGCCCCCTATTTTAACAACCCCCCCCTTTTCCCCAGGTTGGTAAAACTTCCCCGGCTGGCCCCCTTTATTTTGTAAAAAAAAAAACCCTCTCCTTTTTCCACAGCCCCCCCTTTTGTAAAAACTGCCCTCTCCTGTCCCATTTCCCCCTTCTGAAACAATACCCTTTTCCTGTCCCCCCCAGCTGCCCCCTATTTTGAAACAACTCCCCTTCCCCGGGTTCACAGCTGCCCCCCTATCGTAACAATTTCCCCCCCCCCTTTCACAGCGCCCCCTTTTCCTGAACTTTTCCCCCCCCCTCCGTGTCACAGCGGGCCCCCCACTTTTAACAATTTTCCCTCTCCAGTCAAAAAGCTCCCCCCCTTTCTGTAAAAACCCTGCCCCCACCGGCCCAAAAAGCGGGGCCCCCAATCGAAAACAACCCCCTCTACCGGTGCCCACAGCTTCCCCTTTACCCTGAAACCCAACAAACCCCTTTTCCATGTCACAGCTGCCCCCCTATCTTAAAAAAACTGCCCTCTCCTTGTCACGTTTTCCCCCCTTTTGGTTAAAAAAATTTTTGCCCTCTAATGTCAAGCTTTTCCCCTATCTGAATAATCCCCCTTACATGGTCCAGTTTTTCCCCCTTTCTGAACAACTATCCCTTACATGCAAGCTGCCCTTCCAAAACAACTGCCCTCTACATGTGTCACAGCTGCCCCTATCTAAAAACAACTCCCTTACATTGTGTCCAAGCTCCCCCCATCTGTAAAAAAATTCCCCTTCTAATGTCACAGCTGCCCCTATCTGTAACAACTGCCCTCTCTATGCCAAGTGCCCCTTCTGAAAAACAACTGCCTCTTTTGGTCCCAGCTGTCCCCAAATTCTGTAACAACTTTTTCCTCCCCATGACAGCTGTCCCCTATCTGTAACAACTGCCCCCCCAGTCACAGCTGTCCCTACTGTAAAAACTCCCCCCTTCCCATGTCCAGCTGCCCTCCCGTAACAATGCCCTCTCCATTACAGGGGCCCCCCTATTTAAAAAATGCCCTCTCCAGTCCAGCTGCCCCTTTCTTTCTGTAAACAACTCCCCTCCCAAGTAAGTGCCCATCTGTAACAATCCCCTTACATGTGTCACAGCTGCCCCCTATCTGTAACAACTGCCCTCTACATGTGTCACAGCTGCCACCTATCTGTAAAAACTGCCCTCTACGTGTCACAGCTGCCTCCTATCTGTAAAAAAATTTTGCCCTTAATGTGTCACAGCTGCCCCCTATCTGTAAAAATGCCCGCCCCGGTACGGCTGCCCCTACTGTAAAAAATTTCCCCTCAAAGGGTTTTACAGCTGACCTATCTGTAAAAAAATGCCCCTCCATGTCACAGCTGCCCCCCTATCTGTAACAACTGCCCTCTCCGTGTCACAGCTGCCCCCTATCTGTAAAAAAATTGCCCTCTAATGTGCCCACACTGTCCCCTTTCGTAACAATACCTCTCCATGTAAACCAGTGCCCCTTTCTGAAAAAACTCCCCCTTCCCCCTGTAAAACTGTCCCCTATCTGAAAAACTACCCCCTTCCCAATGTCACAGTCCCCCCCTATCTGTAACAACTGCCCTCTCCATGTGTCACAGCTGCCCCCTATCTGTAACAACTACCCTCTCCGTGTCACAGCTGCCCCCTATCTGTAACAACTGCCCTCTCCATGTGTCACAGCTGCCCCCTATCTGTAACAACTGCCCTCTCCATGTGTCACAGCAGCCCCCTATCTGTAAAAAACTTACCTTCCGTGTACAGCTCCCCCTCTATTGTAAAAAATGCCTCAAAATGTGTTTTAAGCTGCCCCCTATCTGAAAAAAAAAACCCCTCTCCATGTCAAGCTGCCCCCTTTCGAAAAACAACTCCCCTTTTCTCCATGTCACAGCTCCCCCCTATCTGTAAAAAACTGCCCTCTCCTGTCACAGGGCCCCTTTTTTTGTAAAAAACTCCCCTCTCCAGCACGCTGCCCCCTATCTGTAACAACTACCCTCTCCATGTCACAGCTGCCCCTATCTGTAACAACGCCCTCCCCCATTAACGCTGCCTCCTATCTGAAAAACAACTGCCCCTCAAATGTGTTACAGTTTGACCCCTTTCTGTAAAAATCCCCTTTCTCCTGCCCAGCTCCCCTCCTATCTGTAACAATGCCTCTCCATTGTCACGCTGGCCCCTATCTGTAACAACGCCCTCCATGTCCAAAGCTGTCCCCCTTTTTGTAAAAATACCCTCTACATGTGTCCAGCTGCCCCCAAAATCTGTAAAAAATGCCCCCCCCATGCACAGCTGCCTCCTATCTGTAACAACTGCCCTCTCCGTGTCACAGCTGCCCCCTATCTGTAACAACTGCCCTCTACATGTGTCACAGCTGTCCCCTATCTGTAACAACTACCCTCTCCTGGCCAGCCCCCCCCCTATCTGAAAAAACAAAACTCCCTCCCGTGTACAGTGCCCCTATTTGTAAACAACTGCCCTCTCCTTTTGAAAAAGCTGCCCCCTTCTGAAAAAAATACCCTCTCCGTGTCACGCTGCCCCCTATCTGTAACAACTACCCTCTCCGTGTCACAGCTGCCCCCTATCTGTAACAACTTACCTCTCCGTGTCCAGCTGCCCCCTATCTGTAAAAATTTCCCCTCCCCATGTCACGTTTCCCCTCTTCTGTAACAACTCCTCTCCATGTACAGCTGCCCCCTATCTTTTTAAAATCCCCCTCCCCGTGCCAGTGCCCCTTTTATCTGAAAAACAATACCCTCCCCTGCCCACAGCGTCCCTATCGAAAAAAAAACTACCTTCCCCCATGTCACTCTGTCCCTATCTGAAAACAATCCCCTCTCCATGCCCCACAGTGTCCCCCTATCTGTAAAAACTACCCTTTCCCCCGTGTCACAGTACCCCTTTTAAAAAAACTGCCCTCCCCGTTTTCCCCAGTGCCCCCTTCTGTAAAACTCCCTTCCATGCCCGCTGTCCCCATCTGTAAAAAAAAAATACCCTTCCAGGGTCACAGCTCCCCCCTATCTGTAAAAAATACCCTTTTTAAAATGTGTCACAGTGTCCCCTATCTTTTAAAAAACTGCCCTCCATGTACAGCTGTCCCTATCTGTAACAACTCCCTTTTTAATGGTCCGCTGCCCCATCTGTAAAATACCCTCTCATGTGTACGCTCCCCCCCTATCTGTAACAACTACCCTCTACATGTCACAGCTGTCCCCTATCTGTAACAACTACCCTCTCCATGTAAGCTGCCCCATCGTAAAAAAACTCCCCCCTCTCGTGCACAGCTCCCCCTATCTGTAAAAAAAACCCCCTTACTTTGTCACAGTGCCCCCTTTTATTGTAACAAAACTGCCCTCTACTGTCACGCGTCCCCTTCTTTTACAACTCCTCTCCATGTCCAGGCCCCCCCTTCTGTAAAAAAAACTGCCCCTCCCCATGTCCAGCGCCCCCCTTCTGTAATAACTGCCCCTCTCCGTGAAAACGCTCCCCCTTCTGTAAACAACTGGGCCTCTCCATGTCAAAAAGCTGCCTCCTATTGTAATAACTCCCCCTTCCCCGTGTCAAGCTGTCCCTATCTGAACAACTGCCTCTACTGTCATCCCTGCCCCTTCTGTAATAACTGCCCTCTACATGTGTCACAGCTGCCCCTTATCTGTAACAACTACAATCTCCGTGTCACAGCTGCCCCCTATCTGTAACAACTACCCTCTACATGTCACAGCTGTCCCCTATCTGTAACAACTACCCTCTCCATGTCACAGCTGTCCCCTATCTGTAACAACTGTCCTCTCCATGTCACAGCTGTCCCCTATCTGTAACAACTATCCTTTCTGTCACAGCTTCCCCATCTGAAAACGCCCTCTCCATGTCACAGTCCCCCCCTATCTTTAACAACTACCCTTTACATGTCACAGCTGTCCCCTATCTGTAACAACTACCCTCTCCATGTCATAGCTGCCCCTATCTGTAACAACTGCCCTCTACATGTCACAGCTGTCCCCTATCTCTTAAAAAAACCCTTTAATGTGTCACAGCTGTCCCCTATCTGTAACTACCCTCTCCGTGTCACAGCTTCCCTTCTGTAACAAGGGCCCCTCACGTCACAGTGCCCCTTCTGTAAAAAAACTCCCCTTCATGTCCCCACTGTCCCCTATCTGTAATAACTGCCCTCTACATGTGTCACAGCTGCCCCTTATCTGTAACAACTACCATCTCCGTGTCACAGCTGCCCCTTATCTGTAACAACTACCCTCTCCATGTCACAGCTGCCCCTTATCTGTAACAACTACCCTCTCCATGTCACAGCTGCCCCCTATCTGTAACAACTGCCCTCTCCATGTCACAGCTGTCCTCTATCTGTAACAACTGCCCTCTCCATGTCACAGCTGTCCCCTATCTGTAACAACTGCCCTCTCCGTGTCACAGCTGTCCCCTATCTGTAACAACTGCCCTCTCCGTGTCACAGCTGCCCTTACTGTAAAAAATACCTCTCCGTGTCACTGCGTCCCCAATCTGAAACCTCCCCCTCCCCATGTCAAGCGGGGCCCCTATCTGTAACAACTACCCTCTCCCTGTCATGCTGCCCTCTATCTGTAACAACTACCCTCTCCATGTCACAGCTGTCCCCTATCTGTAACAACTGCCCTCTCCATGTCACAGTTTCCCCCCTTTCTGTAAAACTGCCCTTTCCCCTTTGTCACAGCTGCCCCTTCTGTAAAAACCTACCCTTTCATGTGTCACGCTCCCCCCTATCTTTTAACAATCCCCTTCTGTGTCACAGTGCCCCCTATTGTAAAACTACCCTCTCTTTTAAAAGCTGCCCCCTATCTGTAACAATACCTCTCCAGTAAAGCTGCCCTATCTGTAAAAACTGCCTCCCCAGTCCAGCTCCCCCCTATCTGAAAACAAATGCCCTCTCCAGTCAACTTTCCCCCTATTGTAAAAAACTGCCCTCTACATGTGTCACAGCTGCCCCCTATCTGTAACAACTGCCCTCTCCATGTCACAGCTGCCCCCTATCTGTAACAACTGCCCTCTCCATGTCACAGCTGCCCCTATCTGTAACAACTGCCCTCTCCATGTCACAGCTGCCCCCTATCTGTAACAACTACCCTCTCCATGTCACAGCTGTCCCCTATCTGTAACAACTACCCTCTCCATGTCACAGCTGCCCCCTATCTGTAACAATCCTTCCCCATGTCCCGCTGTCCCTATCTTAACATACCCTCTCCATGTCACAGCTGCCCCCTATCTGTAACAACTGCCCTCTCCATGTCACAGCTGTCCCCTATCTGTAACAACTGCCCTCTCCATGTCACAGCTGCCCCCTATCTGTAACAACTGCCCTCTCCGTGTCACAGCTGCCCCCTATCTGTAACAACTGCCCTCTCCGTGTCACAGTTTTTCCCCTATCTGTAAAACTGCCCTCACATGTACAGCTGCCCCTTCTGTAAAACTGCCCTCTCCTTGTCACATCTGTCCCCTATCTGTAACAACTGCCCTCTCCATGTCACAGCTGCCCCCTATCTGTAACAACTACCCTCTCCATGTCACAGCTGTCCCTATCTGTAACAACTGCCCTCTCCATGTCACAGCTGCCCCTATCTGTAACAACTGCCCTCTCTATGTCACGCTGCCCTCTACACCTACAGCTGTGGTATTATTATATGAGGTTAGTACTTCCTCCGGGCTCTGAGCACACTTCCCCCCAGCAGGCCTTTTTAGCCTATAGGTTAAAAAGGGTGTTTGGGCTGCTCTGCAGAACCCTGGGAGGTTTCTTTAAATCTCACCCCTGAAGATGAGGGACACACGGCTTCTTGGCTAAAATTAAGAAAGCCAACTGGACGAGTAAGAATAGCCGTGCGGGAATATATTGGGAAGCGGCGAGCAGCTGACCAGGAGGGAATGTACCGTAAGGACTAGAGCACGTGCCAGGCTGTAGAATAACAGCGGCGTCATGAAGTATTTTCTGTAGGGTGACACATAAGGAAACACTGCGGGAGGCGAACATGGAAATAATACTACCACTAGGTGGAGCTGCACAGTCTCAAGGAAGGTGCTTTGTGTGTGTATCAATCATGTAACAGCACACCAAGTGTTCAGGAGTGGTATTACATACACTGGTATCTACCACATAACAGCACACCATTTGGGTCGGAGAGGTTTTTAAAAAACATGGTTTCTACCCCCATAACAGCACCCTGTGGTCAGGAGGGGTATTAAAAATACACTGGTATCCCCCATTAACAGCAAACCCCCGTGGTCAGGAGTGTATTACATAAATGGTATTACCACTAACAGCACCCCAAATGTTCAGGAGAGGTATTAAACACTGGTATCTACCACTAAAGCCCTCGTGGTCAGGAGGGTATTACATACATGGTATCTACCACTAACGCACACCCGTGGTCAGGAGTGGTGTTACATTTTATGGGATCTACCACATAAAGCACACCATGTGGGCCCGGGGTGGTATTCATACACTGGTATCTACCAAGAACAGCCCAAAAATGTGGTCAGGAGTGGGTTTTCTACACTGGATCTTCAAAACGACACCATGTGGTAGGAGTGGTATTAAAAAGCAATGGTACTACCACTAACGCCAAAATGGGTCAGGGAGGTATTCTACACTGGTATCTTCAATAAAAGCACACCCCGTGGTCAGGAGGGTTTAAAAAACACTGGTATTACCCCATGAAAGCACACCATGTGGTCAGGGGGTATTAATACACTGGTATCTACACATAACGCAACCCCTGTGGTCTGGAGGTTTTACATACACTGGTATTACCCCAAACGCCATAAAGTGGTAGGAGAGGTTTTACAAAATTTTATCTACCACATAACAGCACCCATGTGGTCCCGGGTGGTTTCTTTCACTGGTATCTAACACAGAACAGCCACCCTGTGGTCAGGGTGGTATTACATAACTGGTATCTTCCTAACAGCACACCCCTTGGTAGGGGGGTGGTATTACATAAAAAGGTATCTCCCTAACGCACTCCATTGGTTGGATTATTAAAGCAAGATTCACCACATAATAGTACATTATGGTCTTTTTTGGTTTTTTTACCTGGCATCTGCCAAATACAGCACACCCGTGGTAGGGGTTATTTAAAACATGGATCTCCACATAACAGCCCCATTGGGGGCGGAGTGGTATTTTAAGCAATGGTTCTACATGTAAAAGCACTAATTGGTCAGGAGTGGAATTTTAAGTTTTGGTATATACCCCCATAAGAGCACATTTTATGTGGTGGGGGGTATTTCCCCATAAAAGCCAAAACCATGTGGTCAGGAGTGGTATGACATACAGTGGCATCTACCACACTACAGCACACCATGTTGTCAAGATTGTTATTGTAAGAAGTGGTATCTGCTATATAAAAGTATACCATGTAGTCAGGTATGGTATTACATAATACACAGGTATCTACCTCAATACAGCACACCCCGTGGTAGGAGTGGTTTTCATACATGGATTACCAAATAACAGCACATCATGTGGTCAGGAGTGGTTTTACATACACTGGTATCTACCACATAACAGCACACCATGTGGTAAGGAGTGGTATGACATACAGTGGCATCTACCCCATTACAGCACACCATGTTGTCAGAATTGTTATTATAAGAAGTGGTATTATATATAAACAGACACCTGTGGGGCAGGTAGGGTTTACCACAAAACTTTTTACCCGTGGTCAGGTATGGTTTAATAAACACTAGTATTACCCATAACAGCACACCTGTGGCCAGGGGTGGGATTACTAAATGGTACTCCACATAAAAGCACACATTGGTTGGGTGGTAATTAACCAATGATATCTATCAATAACAGCACTTCATGTGGTCTTTGTGGTATTACATACCCTGATCTGCCACATTACGCCCCATGTGGTAGGAGTGGTATTATAAGCAAAGGTATCTCATTAACGACACCATGTGGTGAGGAGTGGAATTACAAGTATATATATTTAAAAATAAGGATTTATGTGGTGAGGAGTGGGTTTCCACTAAAAAAGCAACCATGTGTTCCGCATGGGTTTATGAAAGGATCGGTTCCCGTCGACTAAACTCATCGCTTTTTGAGGAAGTCAGGTAGACTGGTCGGGGGTTTAGGGCACTGGAGTCAATATTTGGATTTTTTAAAGCATTTGATATTTCCATAAAAGGTTTTGGGAATAAAAGAGAAAAGTTGGTGGGGGAAAATGTGGCAAGTGGGTAAGAATGGCTCAAAATAGAAAACAAAAGGGGTTGTAAATTAAGGTGCAATCAGACTGGATTGCTGTTATAGTGGGGTACCCCAAGGGTCGTATTGGGCCCTATCTCTTCAAAATTTTTATTAACGATCTTCACATGGATTTAAAAGTGAATATCGATCTTTGCAGAGATTATCTCTGTAAAGTAATCAACACAAAAGAGGATAATGTTTTTTATTACAAAGGGGTTGGATGTTGGAGGCCTGGGGAGAGGGAAAAGGCAGATGAGGTTTAACAAGATAAATGCAAGGTTATGCACATGGGGAGGAAAAATTTAATTTCATGATTACATGTTTTTAAAAGGAAAAACCTGGGTAAAAGTGACATGGAGAAGGATTGGGGGAAACCCGGGGGACAGTAAACTTAATTTAGCAGCCCGTGTCAGGCAGAGTGCCAAGGGAAATGGTCTGGGTGTATTTTTAAAAAGGGGGAGAGATGCACATGATGGGAACATTTTTCCCCATTACAAGTCACTGTTCAACCACACTGGAAATATTGGGGACAGTTTTGGGGACCAGTGCACAGGGAAAGGGGCATTTTAGAGCTTTAAAAAAGGGACAAAGGCAGCAACCCCAAAAAAAATAAAAAAGGGCTGGGTGGGGCTCTACACAGAAAAATTAGCAAAGGGTTTGGGGTTTTTTGTTTGAGAAAAAAAAAAAAAAAAAAAAAAACGGCTTTGGGGACATAAAAAAAGTTTAAAATTTTTAAGGGCCAATTTAGAGATTCCCTAAAAGATTTATTTATCTAGGATGTATCTAGAAAAAGGGGGGGATCCTTACGTCTTGAGGAAAAAAAAGTTTCTGTTAAAATAGAAAAAGGGTTTTTTTCTGTAAAAGGGAGTGAGACTATGGAATTCTTGGGGGACTTGTCATGGTGAATTTTTAACAAATTCAAAAAGGGTCTGGTACATTTTGGAGGTGTAAATAAAAAGTTTTTGTGAGGGGTTCTGGGGGGGAAGGGTCTGGGGACATTTTGATGTAATAATATAACAGGTTTTGTGACGGGATTTGTTGAAGGGTTGGAACATTTTAGATGTAATAATGAAAAAGTTATAGTGGGGCCAGGATTTGGAGAAAGGTCTGGAACATTTCTAGATGTAATAATATAACAATTTTTTAGTTTACCAGGTTTGGGAAGGGTTGGAGACTTTCTAGATAAAAAATATAACCGTTTATGACCGGGTTTGGAGAAGGTCTGGATACATTTCGATTAATATATAAAAAGTTTAGTACCGGGATTGTGGAGAAGGGTTGGAGAATTTCTAGATTAATAATTTAACAAGTTATAGTGAGGGGTTTGGGAAGGGTCTGGAGCTTTTGATTTTAATAAATTTTTAAAAAATTTTTAGTACCCGGGTTTGGAGAAGGGTCTGGATACATTTCTGATGTAATAATATAACAAAATTATAGGACCAGGGTTTGGAGAAGGGTCTGGATACTTTTAGATGTAATAATAGAACGTTATAGTGTTAGGTTCTGGAGAAGGGTTTGGATACTTTTAGATGTAAATTTAAAAAACAATTTTTTGTGACGGGATTCTAGAGGGGGGTCGTTGTCCCCGGGATTTATTTGATGCCAGATTGAAGTCGGAAGGGGAAATTTTTTCCCTAAAATGAGGTTTTATTTGGGTTTTACCTCATGGGGGGTTTTGCCCCTTCCCCTGGATCAACACTTTAAAAACTTTAGCAAAAAGTGAGGGGAATCCCCTCCAAAATTTGAAAAAATTCTCCAACTTCCGATTGTCGTCCGATGGGTCCCAGCCTCCAGGGGGCTCCCTTTTCCGTTAAAAAGCCCAGCCAGACCATTGTAAAAGATCCATGGTGTTGGCCCCCGAGGTTTCTGGAACCTCAAAAAGAAACCCCCACTTCCATTAAATTTGCAATGAAAAAATGCTGCCTCAAACCCCCCCAAACTTCAAAAAACTTAATTAAAAAAAACTAGCCGACCCCTCTCCGATTTATATCGATTCATAGGCGATCCGCTTAACTGGTCCCTGGCGAGTTCATATCGCAAAACTTGGTCCCCCCACAACACAGCCCCCATTTTCCAGGTTTTTGAGGCCAGGGGGACAGGAGATTTCGAAACCGGACCCACGGAGCCCTAAGATAGGGCGTGCTGATATGGGCGTCATGTAGGTCCGCCCGGGCCTGATGGTGCTACCCGGGTCGGGTTCGGGCCAATGCCCTGCCGCGTTTGGTCCATTTTTGTGTTTGTTCAGAAACTGATGACCTGGTGGGAGGAGTTCTTAGACCGTCCCAGGGGTGTGTGGGGTGTGTAGGGGGGCTCCCACGTGGGCTGTCCCCCCCACAGATATAAGCAGGACCCCAGTGGGTTTCTACCGTTGATCCATGGAGGGGGGGCACCAAAGAGCTTTCCAGGAGAAATCCACCCACAGAAGCACGGCCGCATACGCCCCCCATTTGGCCCGAAGGTAACTTGACCATTTTAACTGCCTTTTGTCTGAAAACCCATGCTTGTATGTGCACCTCTGACTCTTCCTGTATATTATTATCCTTTTGTATATATTTGTCTAGTGTTCCCTCCAAGGCTAATTAAATCTATAAACTTTAATCTGAGTTAGTCTGTCTTGATCATCGGCCACACACACCTAGTACTCGGTCTATGATATATAGCTACCCCAGGGTTGGTTCCTGACCCTGTTGTAAGTCGGTAAAGGCGCGGTCTTATATACCAAACGAGAAAACTGGTGGCAGCTTGGTTTTCTCCCTGGGCCCGTGTGGACAGGGGTTAACAGTAAAACAGTATCTGGCTGACCTTGTGCACCCCTAGGGGGCCGTGCAACGTCGAGATACATCCCAAATCAGGCCGTCGTCCCTCGAGTGGGCCGGCGGTTGGGCTTTTTTCGTCACAGCAACACTTTAATAAATGGGCTGAACTGGATGGACGTATGTCTTTTTTCGGCCTGACAAACTATGTAACTATGTGGTCAGGAGTGGTATGACATACAGTGGCATCTACCCCATTACAGCACACCATGTTGTCAGAATTGTTATTATAAGAAGTGGTATCTAATATATAACAGCACACCATGTGGTCAGGTAGGGTATTACCACATAACAGTATACCATGTGGTCAGGTATGGTATTACATAATACACAGGTATCTACCTCAATACAGCACACCATGTGGTCAGGACTGGAATTACATACACGGGTATCTACCACATGAAAGCACACCATGTGGTCAGGAGTGGTATTACATACACTGGTATCTACCACATAACAGCACTCCGTGTGGTCAGGAGTGGTTTTACATACAGTGGCATCTACCACATTACAACACACAATGTGGTCAGGAGTGGTTTTACATAAACTGGTATCTCCCATTACGAACCCATGGGGTTTAGGAGGGTTTTAGCATGATATCTAACACATACGCACATATGTGGTCATTTGTGGTATTTCATACCGGGTTTCTGCCAAATACAGCAACATGTGGTCAGGAGTGGTATTAAAAAAGAATGGTATCAAACCATGTAACAGAATATAAATGTGGTCGGGTGGATTATAAAAAATTGGTATATACCATGTAAGAGCACATCATGTGGTGAGGAGTGGTATGACATACAGTGGCATCTACCACATTACAGCATGCCATGTTGTCAGGAGTGTTATTATAAGAAATGGTTGCTATATAACAGCACACCATGTGGTCAGGTACGGTATTACCACATAACAGCATACCATGTGGTCAGGTAGGGTATTACATAATACACTGGTATCTACCTCACTACAGCACACCATGTGGTCAGGAGTGGTATTACATAAACTGGTATCTCCCACATAACAGCACACCATGTGGTTAGGCATGGTATTATAAGCAATGATATCTACCACATAACAGCACATCATGTGGTCATTTGTGGTATTACATACCATGGCATCTGCCACAATACAGCACACCATGTGGTCAGGAGTGGTATTATAAGCAATGGTATCTACCATGTAACAGCACACCATGTGGTGAGGAGTGGAATTACAAGTAATGATATATACCACATAAGAGCACATCATGTGGTGAGGAGTGGTATTACCACATAACAGCACACCATGTGTTCCAGCATGGGTTTATGAAGGATCGGTCCTGTCAGACTAATCTCATCAGCTTCTATGAGGAAGTTAGTTCCAGACTGGATCGGGGTGAGGCACTGGATGTCATCTATTTGGATTTTTCTAAAGCATTTGAAAATGTTCACACATAAAAGGTTGGTAAAAAAAATGAGAATGCTTGGACGGGGGGAAAATGTGTGCAAGTGGGTAAGCAACTGGCTCACTGATAGAAAAAAAAAGGTGGTAATTAACGGTACATCCCTCGGGACTGGTTTTCGCTGTTACTTGGAGACCACAGGGTCAGTATTGGAGGGGTCACTTTATAGTGGGGTTACCACAGGGCTCAGTATTGGAGTGGGTTACTATTACTAGTGGGGACCACAGGGGCTCGATTGGGCCCTAACCTCTTTACACGGGATTACCAGAAAAAATATCGATCTTTGCAGCGATACTAAAACTCTGTAAAGAAATCCAAAACAATAGAGGATTAATGTGTTATTACAAGGGATCTGGATTAAGTTGGAGGCCTGGGCAGGGGAAAAGGGCAGATGAGGTTTAATACAGATAAATACAAGGTTATGCACATGGGGAGGAGAAATCCATTACATGACTACATGTTACATGGGAAAACATTGGGTAAAAGTGACATGGAGAAGGACTTGGGAATCTTGGTGGACAGTAAACTTAATTTCTGCAGCCAGTGTCAGGCAGCAGCTCCCAAAGCAAATAGGATCATGGGCTGTATTAAAAGGGGCAGAGATGCACATGATGGGAACATTATTCTCCCATTATACAAGTCACTGGTTAGACAAACAGGGGAGGGTGGGGGACAGTTTTGGGCACCAGTGCACAGGAAAGACATTGCAGAGCTTGAACAGGTACAAAGGCAGCAACAAAAATAATAAAAGGACTGGGTGGACTGCAATACCCAGAAAGAGGAGCGAGATTAGGGGTATTTAGTTTACAGAAAAGACGGCTTCGGGGGGACATAATAAATATGTTTAAATATATTAAGGGCCAATATAGAGATCTCGCTAAAGATTTATTTATACCTGGAGAAGGGTCTGGAGACATTTTTAGATGTAATAATAGAACAAGTTATAGTGACCGGGATTCTGGAGAAGGGTCTGGATACATTTCTAGATGTAATAATATAACAAGTTATAGTGGCCGGGATTCTGGGAAGGGTCTGGGACACATTTCTAAGTTAATAAAATTATACATGGTTTTAGTGACCAGGATTCTGGAGAAGGGTCTGGACACATTTCTAGATGTAATAATTAAACAAGTTATAGTGACCGGGATTTGGAGAAGGGTCTGGATTACATTTTGGCCCAGATTAATATATTAACATAGTTATAGTGACTGGGGTTCTGGAGAAAAAGGGTTTGGGTACATTTCTAGATGTAAAAATATAACAAGTTATAGTGGGCCGGGATTGTGGAAAAAGGGGGCTGGAGACATTTTCTAGATGTATATAACAAGTTATAGTGCCAGGATTTGGAGAAGGGTCTGGATACATTTCTAGATGTAATATGTATCAAGTTATAGTGACCAGGATTCTGGGGAGGGTTTTGGATTTCATTTTAGTTTATAACATAAAAAAGTTATAGTGGGCCAGGATTCTGGAGAAGGGTCGGATACATTTCTTGATGTAATAATTATAACAGGTTATAGTGACCGGTTCTGGAGAAGGGTCTGGAGACATTTCTAATGTAATAATATAACAGGTTTAGGCCGTGTTCACACGGCTTATTCTCGGCGGTTTGTGGCCGATTGTGCGCAACAAATCCGCCAGTTTTAATTTAAAGGGGCGGGTCGGGGGCGGCGGCCGGAGCGGCGGGGGCGCCCCTCCCGGCCCATAGACAATGCTTTCTACGGCGGTCCGGCGTAAATTAATGTGCATGTCACTTTTCCCCCGCGGCGGATTCGTCCGATGCGGGGAGGAGCGGAAGGAAATCCACTGTTTCAATGAGAGCAGTGGGATTACCGTAATTGCTGCCCCGGATTGGCGCCGTAATTGAAGCGCAAATCCGAGCGCGCAGTCGGCGCCAATCCGCGGCAGAAATTAGCCGTGGTGATAACAAAGGGCCTTATGTGGGCCGGGATTCTGGAGAAGTGTCTGGATACATTTCTAGATGTAATAATATAACAATTTTAGTGACCGGATTCTGGGAAGGGTCTGGTACAATTCGAGATGTAATAATATACACAAAATTTTAGTGACCAGGATTCTGGAGAAGGGTCTGGTACATTTCTAGATGTATAATAATAAACAGGTTATAGTGACCGGGATTCTGGAGAAGGGTCTGGGTACATTTCTAGATGTAATAAAATAAAAAGTTATAGTGACTAGGATTCTGGAGGGGGGTCGTTGATCCAGGGATTTATTCCGATTGCCAGATTGGAGTCAGGAAGGAATTTTTTCCCTAACATGAGGTCAATTGGCTTCTACCTCATGGGTGCTTTTGTCCTTCCTCTGATTTTAACACTAACACTTTAGTAAAAACTTTAAATAAATGGGCTGAACTGGATGGACGTATGTCTTTTTTCGGCCTGACAAACTATGTAACTATGTAACTATGTGGTCAGGAGTGGTATGACATACAGTGGCATCTACCACATTACAGCACGCCATGTTGTCAGCATTGTTATTATAAGAAGAGGTATCTACTATATAACAGCACACCATGTGGTCCGGTAGGGTATTACCACATACCAGTATACCATGTGGTCAGGTATGGTATTACATAATATACTGGTATTTACCTCACCACAGCACACCATGTGGTCAGGAGTAGTATCACATATTACACTGGTATGTACCACATAACAGCACACCGTGTGGTCAAGGAAATTAGGTATCCCCAATACCCTGGTAATTAACCAGTTTTAACAAGCACACACCATGTGGTCGGGAGTGTATTACTACCGGGTTTATCTACCACATAACAGCACATCACATGACCAGCTATGGTATTACAAGCAGAGAGACTATCCTAATTTTTTATGATGCAGGACCTGGTCATGTGTGTGTTGTCATCTCCATCACCTTTAAAGCACATATCGTTTTTTGGATCTTCAATGCACCATTCCAGAAACCATTTGACCCACAAAAACCAATATCCTGATTTAAAAGTTATTTGGAAGTTGTTTTAATCTCCACCAAGTTTATTATGAGTCACAGAGCAGAGTACACAGGAGCCTTCCAGGACAGAAGCTAATTATCTGCAGTATTTGCAGTAGGAGCCTTTGCCTTAAGTCCTCTGCTTCCTGTCAACAAGATATGGAGATAACATTGTGAAAGACATGTGAAAGTCACCTGAGCCAGGTCCACTGCAGAACTCCTCATGCCCCATCCGTCCTGTATAGCATATGATGGAGACCTCCTCACAAGAAGCATGCATCACACAAAACCAGCAAAGCAGCTCCCAAACCTCATATTTCACCCAGTTGCTTTAAAATAGACTACTTTCCGAATATCTGCTTGCTAAAATCCAGGCTGTTTACCCCACAGAGGATTCAATAGGGTAAACCTGCAGCAAGCTATAAGAGGTATAAGGATGTGTTCACATGACAGATTTGGACGTGTTGCACAGCCGACATGTAGATTAGCCCAAGTAAAATGGAGCAAATTTACGGAAAATTTTAGATATGGATTTCACAGTTTCAGATTTTCCATACTGACTAGTGAACATATCTACCACACAACAGCACTCTGTGAGGTCAGGTATGGTATTACCATATAACAGCACACCATGTGGTCAGGAGTGGTATTACATACACTGGTATCTATCACATAACAGCACACCATGTGGTCAGGAGTGGTATTACATACACTGGTATCTATCACATAACAGCACACCATGTGGTCAGGAGTGGTATTACATACACTGGTATCTACCACATAACAGCACACCATGTGGTCAGGAGTGGTATTACATACACTGGTATCTATCACATAACAGCACACCATGTGGTCAGGAGTGGTATTAAATACACTGGTATCTACACATAACAGCACAAACCATGTGGTCAGGAGTGGTACTACAAACAATGGTATCTATCACATAACAGCCCCACCATGTGGCAGGAGTGGTTTTTTTACATACACTGGTTTCTACCTCATAACAGCACACCATGTGGTCAGGAGTGGTATTACATACACTGGTATCTACCACATAACAGCACACCATGTGTTCAGGAGTGGTATTACATACACTGGTATCTACCACATAACAGCACACCATGTGGTCAGGAGTGGTATTACATACACTGGTATCTACCACATAACAGCACATCATGTGGTCAGGAGAGGTATTTACATTACACTGGTTCTATCACATAACCCGCACACCATGGTGGTCAGGAGTGGTATTACATAAATTTGGTTTATTATCACATAAACCCCGCACACCATGTGGTAAGGAGGGGTTTTTATTAAAAATCCCCTTTTTTATGGTTTTTCCCTTACCCCACATAAAAACCCCACCATTTTTGGGAAGGGAAGGGGTATTACATCCCACTGGAACCCTCCACATAACACCACCCCCATGTGGTCAGCAGTGGTATTACATACACGGGTGTCTCCCAAAAAAAGCAACCTGCGGTCGGGAAAATGGTTTTTTATAAAAGGGTTGCCCTACACATTAACAGCACCCCATGGGGTTGGGGAGTGGTTTTAAATTACACTGGTATTTCCCCAAACACACACCATTGGTAGGGGGTGGTATTAGACCGGGTTAAATGTGGTTTTTGGTCACCCCCTTCCCCTTTTAAAAGGCAAATATCTTTTTTTTTGGACCCAAATCAAAAATTCCAAAAACCCAAATTTGACTCCCCAAAAAAACCAATTTTTTGGTTTTAAAAAAATTTATTTTTAAAGCATTTTGATGGAGACCTCCTCACAAGAAGCATGCATCCCACACAAAACCAGCAAAGCATCTGCCACACATCTGATATCTCATCCAGTTGCTTTAAAATAGACTCCCTTTGGGGAATATTGCTTGCAAAAATTCCGGGCTGTTTACCCCACAGGGGATTAAATGGGGTAAACCTGCACAAGCTTTAAGAGGAATAAGGATGTTTCACAGGGCGGGTTTTGGGAAACGTTTTTCCCACAGCCGCCCAGTAGATTAGCCAATTTAAAATTTGGAGAAAATTTTTTAGGGCAAAATTTTTAGATATGGATTTCACATTTTTCCCGTAGTTTTTTCCTTTACTGCAGTGAACAACCTTAGGCCCAGCACCGATTCTTAGCTTCTGGATGCAAACACAAATGTTGTTATTCACTGACAGCAAGCAGATAATTTGAAAATAGTGAGGAAATTAAATTTTTGGCAGAAAATTTTTCTTTTATAAGTTACAATTTTGATACCCCAAATTGAAAAAAGACTAAACTGCCCAACACCATGCATGGCCCTTGCAGCCTTTTTTTGGACCCCACACTGAATCCCAGCAGGAGCGTCGGAAAAAACACGCAGGTTAGTATAGCAGGAGCCACTCTTAGCTACACTGCTGAGTACAGGGCACATGGAGGGGGATTTTTGGTTTTGAGACGGCCCCCTTTCCCTACCCCCACCCCTTGGTCCCACCCACATTATTTCCTGTAAAATTCCTGAAAAATTTGTTTTGAGGGTGGGTCCCTTGGACTGTAACGAAAACAAAAAGGGCCAGTTCCCCTGCTACCTGTGATTTAAAGGGCACAGTGGGGGGGGTTTTGGATGAAGGCTCCCTTCCTATCCCACATTTTGGCCCCACCCACTTTTCGCTTTTTTTCCCCGGTACAAGTTTGGGTTTTGGGGTGCTGATTTAAAAACTGAAACAAAAGGGATTTTCCTTTGCCCCAATGCTGAGTCCCCAGGGCAAGTGGAGTGAGTTTGGATGAGCGGCCCCCTTTCCTATCCCACCTTGGCCCCAAACCCACTTTAACGTGATTTTCCCTTTTTTCAATGCTTTGATGTGGGTGTTGACTGTAAGTGTAGCAGGAGCAACTCTCTGCTACACAGCCTCTGCTACACAGCCAAGTACAGGGCACAGTGGAGTGAGTTCGGATGAGATGTCTCCCTTCTTATCCCACACTTGGTCCCACCCACATTAAGCTGTACATTCCTGTACAATGCTTTGATGAAGGTGCTGACTGTAAGTGTAACAGGAGCAACTGTCTGCTACGCAGTCAAGTACAGGGCACAGTGGAGTGAGTTTGGATGAGATGGTTCCCTCCCTCCATTCATGGTACTGCTAAAATAACAATGCATGTTTCTGTACAGCCCTTCAATATGGGCACTGAGTGAAAGTGTAAAAGCCACTCTCCTCTACACTGGTGAGTACAGGGCACAGTGGAGTGAGTTTGGATCATACAGATCCACTATGTCCCATCCTTATCATGCTGTACATTCCTCAACAATGCTTCAATATGGGTGCCTACTTTCTAGGTCTTTTTGTAGCTCTCCACAGGTGTCCCTTGGCTCTTGGACAACTCTTCTGGTAATACTTTTCTCTCCTCTGTCATAAATCTTGCAGGGAGCACCTGGTCGTGGCCGGTTTATGGGGAAATTATGCTCTTTCCACTTCCAGATTATGACTGCAACAGTTCTCACCGGAACCTTAAGAAGTCTAGAAATTCTTTTTACCAAATTTTATCGTTCTATAGATCAATAAGGTTGTGGGAAAGGTCTTTTGCCACTCATGGTTTTCCCTATGACTTTTCTTAATTGGCACCTTGGTAATAAGACACCTTTTTTATACGTGCCACCAGTTGAACCAGCGGATATTATTTTTCACTAAGTGGCAGGATTGCTTTCTAATAACAGACAGATTCCAGCTGGTGTCAGGACTTTCCACGGCTTCTTGAACCTCTCTTTCTTTATGCGTTCAATACTTTTGCCCTGTGTCATATGGTTTGATCTCTTTGCCTGTGTGAATTGGATGGGTTTTCTAAGGCATTGGGAAAACTTCCATCAAAGCACCTTTAGAAATAAGTTTTTAAAAAAAATTAAGAACGTGTTAATATTATTCACCCCTGTAATTAAAAATCAACAGCACTCCTCTTTAAGATGCAGAAATCTTTTTCTTTTTATGAATCCAAGAAGAGCTCCACTTTTATGCTTTTAATGTACAGTACAAATATTCGGGACTAATACACACTCAGCCTACAGTACCACACAGGATAGAAGATACACACCAGCAGACATATCACAAGGAAGGATTTAAAACCCACTCAGCAGACAGTATCACACAGGAAGGATTTGAT